>PNEQ01002662.1:0-20617 GCA_003012365.1 Medauroidea extradentata | reverse complement strand
AAAAAAAAAAAAAAAAAAAAAAAAAAAAAAAAAAAAAAAAAAAAAAAAAAAAAAAAAAAAAAAAAAAAAAAAAAAAAAAAAAAAAAAAAAAAAAAAAAAAAAAAAAAAAAAAAAAAAAAAAAAAAAAAAAAAAAAAAAAAAAAAAAAAAAAAAAAAAAAAAAAAAAAAAAAAAAAAAAAAAAAAAAAAAAAAAATCTAAGACATAGTATAGTATTATGCTAAAAATTAAAAAAATTATCTCCATTTTCAAAATATGAACATAGGATGAATAAAATTCACAAAAAAATTATGTAGGCCCTAGTATACGTTTACCAAGTTTAGTGAACTTCTAAAAAAATATTTCCTAAGATATATAGTATTATGCTAAAAATATAAAATGGCTCTGTTTTGAACATATGGGCACATGATGAACGAAATACACAAAAGTAAAGTCAGCTTGTATGCAGTAGATTGATGTTTACCAAGTTTGGTGAAACTGTGAAAAATATTTCATAAGATATGTGATACTATTCTAAGGATATAAAAATGGCCACATTTCTGAAAATGTAACACAAGATGAACGAAATACACAAATGCGAAGTAGGTTTTGTGAGTAGTATATGTGTACCAAGTTTGGTGAAATTCTAAATTGCAGTTCTTTAGATATCTAGCTTGATCAAAAAATATTAAAATGGCCACCATTTTGAAAACCTAACACAGCGTAAACGAAAAAAAAGTCAGACTACTAGCTACTATATACGTACGATGTTTGATGAAATTCGGCCCACTGGTTCAAAAGTTTTTAGGGACACACACACACACACACACACACACACACACACACACACACACACACACACACACACACAGAAAGATGATCTCATAAGTCTACTTTTACCTCCGGAAAGTAGGCTGAAAATTCGGCATGCTTGTTAGAAACATGATTTTAGAGATACTCAAATGACTTTATCTGACTGCAATACGCAGGGAAACAGAAACCAAACACGATACAAATAGGTAGAAAATTGCGCTTAACTCTAAGACATACTTCAAACAGATAAAATGGCATAGTCACCTCTCAAAGTCCCAAAAGAAAAGTGTAATAGTAAGCACTGTTCACCGGATGAGTGACTTTCGGGTGACATCGGCCAGCAGCACACTTATTGGTTCGTCGATTTTGTCTCTCACATACACAAACGTAGGCTAACTGAATGGCCACTTTAAAGGTAAGTCCTCAAGGGAACGTTGTCTGTCAGTGTTAGGCACACTGTGAATCCAGTTACAGGCCAACGTCTAACGAAATGGATATCGTTCAAATATTTTCCTTGTTCATATATATATATATATATATATATATATATATATATATGTAAATATATACACTATTTATATTACATATGTATGTGTGTGTATACGGCATAAAAGTTGATGTACTGCATCGCCATCTAGTGGCGAGTTGACGGGTAAGAGTAAACTGAATAGCATAAAAACCTATCCAAAAAATACATATTTTAACCAAGTTTCTTGGTGATCGATCTTACAGTGTCTAAGTTTATCGATCTTCCACAAACACACATATACCAGCATCTATTTCATACACAGCGTTTTCCTTAAACACGTTTACAAAGTTCGGGGTAGGTTCCTTACACCAAACAAGAAAAAAGGTCATATAACCATATGTCCGAAAACCATTAGTTTGAAAATTAAGTTCAATGTGTTGTAAGGTAAATAGTTTTGTAAACAGTCATTGAATATTGTTATTGACTGCACATTCCGTAATTTCTATCCTCTTAGATTTGGTGAAGTGTCGTTAATACATTTGTATCATCTATGACCATATGTTACCAAGGTAACAGATTTACATTTGTGAATAATCTGTTCGTGACACTGGACTTGTGTTGATTTGCAGACTGCAGTTGTAACTATGGCAGGAAATCTTTTTCGTGAGAAGGTTGATATTAGTTTTATGTACGGTCACGCGAATGATATAATGGACGTAAGACAGCACAGTAGTATCAGTTGTCATTTCTTGACCGAAAGTAGCCTAGTCACACGACATTTGCTGCTCGTTTTCGTCTCTTCTGTTTTGTTTACAGTTGAGGCAACACTTGGAAGAGAAGGGTTAATTAGTTTTCATAACTTACGTTTGTGGGCGGATGAAAATCCTCATGGTACCATTCAGGCTAGACACCTGCATCAGTTTAAAATAATGTGTGGGCTGGAATAGTAGTTGACTGTCTACAAGGACTTCATCCAGAAAGTTCTTCCAGGATTGCCCATGTAAATAATAAGAAATATGTGGTTTATGCAAGACGGTGCGCTAGCACATTTCAGCTACATTGGTATCTTCCAAGACGGATGGGTAGAGTTGAACCGTGGCCTGCATGTTTCCCCGAACACAAACCTTTAGATTTTTATCTGTGGGGCCATTTAAAGCAATTGGTTTATGAAGCAGACGTTCCCAATGCAGATACACTTCATCAACGTGTCATGGATGCCTGTGAAACGGTACGACGCCACGTGGCAGTTTTGACTCAATTCGTTTCCATGCCGTTTTGAAATCGATTTCAAAACACTTACCGTTTTGAAAACGCTCATGGAAACAGGATTCTAAACGATTTGAGTCTCAAGGTCGTTACACCAAAAATTAGGATCGTATCGGATTGAGTCGGGCGTAAAATGCAGTGGAAACCGGATCGTATTTAAAACGAATCGAAAGTAAACAAATATATACTCGGCAGTTGTTTCAGCCTTCAGATTGTCTATTGGTATGTGCGTGTTTGCTATAGTAATATTTAATGACGAGCATTAGCAGGAATGTGCAGTCAACAGAAACAGTGTTAGTTTAATTTGAATTTATTAGAGAACTAATACTGTTCAAATAAACCATGTTTCGCATACTTAATTACTGGAAGAAAAACTCTCTTTCCCTATGAAAGAAAAATAAACAGATGGTTGTATGTATTTGATAGTTTCATGTCAGCCAACATAAATTTCAATTGTGCCAAATTACCACATGCAAATTTGACCAACGAACTGAAATCGATATTTGTCGGATCCAAAGTTTGCATGTAGACGGGTATCGCACTCAGTCGGGACTCAATACTCAGAACGTCTTCAAAACGACATGGAAACGTGGTAAGTGTGAGACAGTGCATGATCCGACATGTGAATTTGTGTGTGGAAACAAGAGGCTGTCATTTCGAACAATTACTGTGACTTTCTCAGTTTACAATGCTTTCGCCAATGCTAAGAGGATTTAAGTTGTGGCATCCGCAATCAGTAACATTATTCAATTACTGTCTGCAAAACTAATTACGTGGCATATCATTGAACTAATCTTTCATTAATAACTCAAAAACTAATGGTTTTTGGACATCTGTTTACATTAACATTTTTTCTTGTATTGATGTCAGGAAAATACCCCTGAAGTTTATAAGAGTAGTTCAGAAACATATACTATATGCAAATCACAAACATAACAACCTTTAAGTCACAATTTTGATAGAACGTGTCTGGTATATTTTAAACAAATCAACTGTCGTGGCCTCCCGTTGTTTATTACTACACCAAGTTGATAGTAATTTGTTATTTAATTCAAGATATATGGCATTAACCTGCATCCTTACATGGTGCTACTGCATTAGAACACTGCGACAAAGGAAGCAACAGTTAAACATATTTGATGTTTATTAATTATGGCTACTTGCAGCGTACTGACATCGGATTAGTGTTAATCTTTAATCTGTTATAAAACTGTATTTTTTTTTCTCTTTTGATTACACTTTGTACGTGATATCTTTTAGGAAACATCTCTAATGGAGCTGACTAAAGCTTTAACTATAAAGATTTTAGTAGAGAAGTTGAACTTAATTACACAATTGGAAAGTGTGGGAGAATGTGTAGGTAGAGAGTTACGTAATAACAGAGATCAGGGAAGCATTAGTAATAGAGAGGTTTCTTACTGGTGATCATTTTCGTAGTGCATTCGTTAGGAGTTGAACCCTAAAGGGGTGCCAATGTGACAAATAAGGGATTTACATCCGAGTTTTAAAGTTGATGGGCACAACTTTAATACACTACACAAATCGTTGGTCTCATTACACTAAAATGATATGCTTACTTGATACCTGAAAAATTACATACACAATGCGTGCCTGCTTATAAAACAGTATTTAATAATTAGAGAGATGTTGAAAAAAAATAAAATATTTTTTTTTATATTCGGCAAAATAAACCAGTTACGGTTTAAAATTTATATGTCATTGTCAGTGCAGTATTTATATAAGTATTTAACGCTGAAACTGTTGATTATAACAAATTGAAAATCACTGATGGTGTGTTAATTGCGTTGTTTCAGAGAGTGTACAATGGCAGAAGTCTCGAATTCCCTTACCAAGCAGGACTTAGAAGAACTTTTGAGACCAACGCTTGATGCAGACGGCACCAAAATAAAGGACTTCTCAGTCAGATACCTCACCAAACCTGGAGACAACTATGGTAGTACAATGCTGGCTGTAGATGTGAACCTCACACCAGGTCCAAGGACTCTCCCACTTGTGGCGAAGATGCTACCTAAGTCTGTCGCCCTGCAGGAAGCTTTCCAAGTTGAAAAGTCTGTAAGAAAGGAGATCGATGTATATATGCTTGTCCGACCTGCATACGAGGGAATACAGAAAGAAAACAACGTGCCAGATGACAAGTTCATTGATATTATTCCTGTGTGCTACGGAGCTAGGATTTCTTCTAAAGGTGACACAGGTCCAGTCGACGAGACCTCTGTCATTCTTCAGGAGAACTTGAAGGTTCAAGGTTATGAGTGTGGAGATCGCTTCACCGGTCTAAACCTGGCTCACTGCAAACTCGTCATAGACAAACTGGCGCGATTTCACGCGACAGGAATTGCTCTGAAGATTAAGAAACCTGAAGAGTTCAAGAAAACTGTGCTCTGTGCAGCTAATGCACTCATTGTGTGCGATTATGATATCAAAGGTTCCGAGCTACTGGAAAACATCCCTGAATATAAAACAATGAAGGAACGAATCAACAACGCGCTAAAGAAAAGTTGGGAACATTTTTCAAAAAAACTTCCCAATCCTCCAAGGGAGCCTTTCGCTACATTAGTACATCTCGATCTTTGGACAAACAACATAATGTTCCAATATGAATCAGGCTCCAGCAAAGATAATCCATCAAGCTTAAGATTAATAGATTTCCAGATTACTTACTATGACTCACCGGCCAGGGATTTGCTGTTCTTCCTTTACTCTAGCGCTCAGCTTGAAGTTCTCTCCGAGAACTATGACTACCTTGTTAGGTTGTACTACGAAATCTTTGAGGAATCCTTATTAATACTAGGATGTGATGCCGGTCTCTTCTCGTTCGATGCTTTTATGAAGGAAGTTGAATACGCTTCTGTAGTGGAGTTCGTGCACATTGCATTTATGCTACCTCCTATTAGCTTATCTAGTGAAGACGCAATTAGCACTGCAGATATGACTCACGAAGACCTCACAAATAATCATAAGTTTGGAGAGTCTTACATAGCTAGAGCCAGGAAATTCATATTGGACTTTGCTTCAAGGAATTGGATATAGATGTGAAGGAGTGCTAGTTCCATTTAATAACATTGGATAAGTTATGTCACTGCGTAAAATAAAACTTTTATTTCAATTTTATAATTAAATTATTAAATATAAATATAGATAAATATGAAACACATACCTTTGTTCAATTCGGCATCTTTTTTTGATCTCAGGATTTGTGAGAGTCGAGAGAACAACGTGACATAAGTCAAAAATCGTTCTAGCTCCTTCGTCTACAATTGAACAGTGTTTCTCTCCTAAGCAGCACGTAAACAATAACGTACGGCTGAAGTAACAGAAGAGTTTATACTATGGTGCTTATTTACTTATGTCATGTCCATTTAGTGCCTTTATTTACTTCATGTAATGCATGCCATGGGCGTGATGTAGGTGTATGGTTAGAACTTAAAGTTAAAAAACATTATAATTATTTTAATTTTAACATAATTTTGGGGCAACACATTATTACATGTATACTGTTTATTGTTTTTCTATCGGGAATACACTTGTTCCTTGGGGTTCATATGGCCAATATAAATGTAAGGGTACTTTACATATGCTTGCCAAAGACAAACATTTCGAATATAAACAAACGTTTTTGACCTTACCCTCACAGCTTATCCTTGATAGCAAGAACACTTAGGGATTGCCCTTATTGACCTGGAGGAAGGTTGACCTCACCAATCGAACACCCACCATCATTCTACTGCTGGTCAATCTATCACGAAAGAGACTAAAACGACGAAAGAGATCCCTAATCGAACAGACCTAATAAAAAATCAGTGCGTTATCTAAAAATTATTTTATCTTTACAATTGATTTTATAACGTTTTTTTAAAGTCACTTTGTTCATTCAGCATGAGCACTTAAAACGCTTCAAGTTTGTCACATTCTACCCGTTATATGAAATACCTGTATACCCTGCAATTTCTTCAACTGATTATTTCGTCAGTACTCAATGTGAAAATGGACACTTAAATAACGTGTTCGTTAAAAATATTAATACAAAATGTGTTTTTCTGCCTTACACATTACCAGTTGGGTAAAGGTGATACATATTTACCGAGTCTTACAATTTGTGGAAAAATACGAATTGCCTGAAAGTATAATATGTAGGCCTTTAAAAGTGCTCCATTCATTGTGAACCGTCCATTTTATGAAAATTATCGAACTGCTTTTGCTATGAAAGTATTTTCTTTACCTATATTGTTTACTTTATTGTATAACAAACGTAAGACATATAAAGAGGGGACGTTTTGAGAAATCATTTGATTATATGGTAGCTCGGATCTAATTAAAAATATTTTTTTGACATGCGTAAATAAAAAAATTACGTATCAATTAAAAACAATCGTTGGCATGCGTATTATTAATCAATTTGAGATGTGAAATGCTTGAGGAATTTCATTTTGAATAGTGATTTGATTTGGTGCCTTGTATCAAAATTCCAAAAAATTGACATTGCAACAAAAGTGACAAAATGTATTCTTATATTGTCTAGCCTAAAAATGTTAATTACATTCAATTTTTTTTTATTTTATAGAAAATGATCTTCAGATTAAAACTAAACGTTACGAAATGTGAGTACTAGGACAATTTCAGAATTAAATTATTAATTAAATACTTCAATGAAATTATCATGTATTATTTTGCTAGATTTTAGCACACGGGAACAGACTACAAAACCTTTCCGTTCCAGTGGTAAGCTATTAAGTGCATATTCCAGGGTAAGACATCGTATTGGCCAATACTGTAGCAAGCAAGTATCAGCATCCAGTGTTATTCACTATCTTCACTGTTGATAACTTTATCATAACCGCGAAACTGTTCTGCGCTTTGAATGATTGATTTCGCTGTAACCGAACATCATGTTCACATCTCATTAGCTGTGATGATGAATTAAGTAGTAGGTCAGCTAAAGTACATCAGAGAGCAAACATTGCTCATTTGTAAAGCCTCACACACAACAGTGATCTTATTTAAAAAGCAATTTTTGTTGATTTAAGTAAAGGGTTCCGTAAACTAGGATGTACATTTTGTTAGACAAAATAAATAACATTATTTTTGTTTGTACATTAGTTGTTTTACAGAATATTTTGTTCACACAAAGTCAGTTATTTTCGTTGTAAACAAACCAATATAGCTTAAGCGCCAACAAACCTTTCTTTCTTTGTGTCCATTATTCCCAAGCTTCGACCTCTACCGTTAGATTTTGGCTGGTTGAGAAGAAGATGACTTTTCAGCATTTAGCACTTAAATAAATGCATGTATTCATGTTGTCTAACCTTATTGGCATTTTCTTTCTAACCCAAGCAAACCATTTAAATATTTAATGGTGTAAATAGTTTTCAGTTGAAGGTATTACATCTACGACCATTTTGTTGGTTTAAGTCAACTGCACTTTTCTTCAAACTTACTTTCCTAATTAAAGCAACATCACTTTAGTTTTGAATATAGTGAAAATAATAATTCAATTCTAGACATATTTAGGTATTTTACGTTTTACAAATTCACAAGTTTTTTTTATTATATGTAACTATACAATACTTGAAACCTAAAAAAAAAAAAAAAATAAATAAAAAAAATAAAAAAAAATAAAAAATAAAAAACAGTCAAACACAAAGGGTTGTATTAACTAATTTACCATTTTCTTGCAGTGTCTCTGTAAGTAGATTCGAACAAACAGAAAGAACATGTTTGTAAAACTTTACTTCAATTCTCTTTTGCATATTAACGTTTAATATACAGTCTGCCCGTAAAGTCATCGTACTCCATACGTCCTTAACCGCGTGTGGGAAGAACTTGAATATATTTTAGACGTGTGTAGAGCAACAAATGGAAGCCACATTCAACTGCACTGAATAGGTACGAAACTTAGTGCGTTTTCCTTTCACTTGGTGAAAATTTCACATTTATGTATTGTTTCGTTGATTTCCTGTGACTGGTCAGATGTTCACTATGACAGGGAAATGTTGCGATATTACATACGCACATGTTAGTGGCATCTGGCAGAGTAATTAATTTTCTGTTTGAAGCATAAATGTTTAAGGGTAGCTTCCCCTTGCTGTGCATGCACCCACTAAAGTGTTAACAGGCATAAAATAAAATTTTCCCGCTATCCTAAATATTTTATAAGCCTGATGGGTATAGATGGTTAAATTTCGCGAATTCAATAACCTACATGTTAGAATCAAATATCCTATGCATACTCAAGTCCCGAACATTTGTCCACTAGCTGCTACTCAGTGGAACAATAGACAATGAACGAATATACAGGGCTTGAGTATGCATAGGATATTTGATTCTAACATGCAGGTCATTGAATTCGCGAAATTTTCACCATCTCAACTGATGGGGTATCGTTATTCTTTGGAGGTGAAAAGTCGTAAAATGTGTTTTTAGACGTGTCCTCAATATCTCATTAAACAGATTTAGCATCATCATAGTATTCCCTTCAAAAATTCCATGCGTGAAAAGCCGTGGCTGAGCAGCTAATTCACACACACACACAAAAGCGCACATATTCACACAAACAGGAATATGCGTTTCTATATAACTAACGTTTACCTTCCTATAGTATTCATTCCGCAATTCACCAAATTTTTTTTGTTGGGTGCACCGTTTTGACCAATCGCTCCCTCCACATTTTTCGGCAGATACCTTCGATGGCACACGCATAACTCATCAAAGTTTAATCGCAACTGGATTAATATTATCGGAAAGCATATGTAATTAACAAACGTACACAAAACATACACAAACCAACACACAAACACATACTTTTATATATACACAGGATGTCCAGAAACAACAGCATTATAAACACACCACGTGAAACCTGGGCTAAATTAAATACGAACAAGTAAGTGGCAAAGTGTAGTACGACGTTCAGTATACGCAATGTGGCAACACTGCACAGAGAAAGTCCCATCGTGTGACTACGTTCAGATATTAATTTATGTGTGATACGTCAAGTAAACGATGGAAACATGTTTGGACTGCTCGAGATTTCAATCTACTGCGAGAAAAACGTGAGAGAACTGTGTTGTAATAAAAATGTGTGAAACAAAAACAAAAATATATAAAGACTTCAATATGTAGTGTTAATATGTTGTAGATTAAGGTTGGTGTAGTGTGTAGATTGTGACACGTAACTATCCAAAATAACATAGCATACACAAAACAAATGAAACATAACTATAACTTTAAATAGAATGTAATTGATTCTTAGAAAAGGCTTGTAAATTTGTGAGGGAACTGATTGAAATCCAAAATTAAAACTAGCATTTAAAATCAAACAGTTTCTAAAGTTTGTGATCCAAAGTTAAATGTATCAATTACAAGCAACACTCAAAATACTTGGGGAAAAATTTCCTAATAACAGTCTCAATAAAAGTTTCAAATATTTCATCGGCTGCTCATTTAAATAGACTAATTCTCCCAGGACCTCTGCGTACAGGTTTCAGATTATCCTGCGCGAATGTCCAAATCAAAGAGAATAAATACGGGGTGCGGCTGAAAAACCTCCCCTATGTGAAAGGCAGCGTGTAGCGGACAGCAACATCGTAGAATGGTGGGGGGCATGTCTTTGAACAGCTGCATACTTTTTCCTGTGGGGCTTTCTCAAGTCCAAGGTGTACCAACATCGCCCTAAAACTTTACGAGCCCTCAAGGAATTGATAACTCAAGAAGTTGAAGCAATCACGCCCGACATGACTCGTAGAGTAATAGACAACTACAGAGAACGGTTCAACCAATGCATCAACAATGGAGGTGGCCATTTGCGTGTTAAAACACATTAATAGTGCGTATTCTTAGACTGCATTATGTATTCTCATCGTTAATAACAATAAAATTGTCCTATCTTACTTCGTTTCGTTTTTATTAGCGTTCCTAACAGGGGAGTTCTTTCTGCCGCACCCTGTAGTTTAACTTCTTAAAAATTTCTACTAAATTATCCCGAAAACACTCATAATCAGTTGAAAAAAATTTAGACTCAAACCATTTGCAGTAATATACTGAAATTCGGGTGACAAGATAAAGTTTCAGAATTTGACTTATCTGGCCAAAATGGCTAATCTCGGCGTCCTCTTCGTTCTTGAAGTTCACTAATAAATATCTGTTGATAGTTCCTACCGCTCGACCCTCTTCTCACATGGTCGGCGAACCTACTATCTGTACTTCTTTTTGGTGGTATCAACTCATATCCTATCTCTAGGATGGGCCCAAATTAAAACAATTACAACAGGGCGTAAAATATTACGTCGCCATTCTTTCAAAGAAGCCACCGAAAAGTCCATTTAGTATACATGAAAAAAAGGACTACAAAGTCCTACTCTCCAATCCTTAATTAAAGTAACAAAAATGTGTTAAGTATTGTAAGTAAACAAAAATATAGTGAAATTATTACTCAGATAGTTATTAAATAACAATCAGAAATTAATAAGTATTGCATTAACTGTAATTGTAACTCTGAATAAAACCGTTCAATATCAGTCTAACTCTGAATAAAACCGTTTAATATTAGTTTGTGACTCGTTTTCGGCATAGAATCGCCATGTAGTCATATTAATTTAATTACGTCCGGGCTTTTAAAAATACGGTGAAATTTTACAATTACTCATAAAACTCATAATTTAGCATAAACATAAGTTTTAATCGTTAATATACATTTCTATAACTTTTAAAATAAGTTAAATTTACCGTCAATGCAAATAACATAAAGGTCATATTTCATATGTCACTCTACCCTTAATGCGCATGTCAGAACAGTAATATTAATATAAGTAATATATCTGCGGAGAGCAGGAGCGGACTAACTAGAGCAATTTATTGCCACATTGTGCACGTAAAATGACATTGTGCAAAATTTTTCCTCGAAAATTTTCGTCTCCAATATAATCCAAGGGCTTGCATTATTCAAACTTTTGATTATAATTATAATTTTGTGTTTACTTTTTTAATTTATTGTTACAGACGTGTCAAAATTTAGTCTTATTATTTAGAGATAGTCTATAATTCAATGTCCTATGCTAACCTTTCGTATCTTTGTGTCTCTGCGTTACAGGTCAGTGGGCTATTACAGTGGACCTTACATCATTAGTAAAAAAGTCTTTCATGCGTCACACAACAACAACATAAATCAGATGAGCACAGAGTAACCTGGAGTCCGGTCTGATGTCAGATAATAATGAAAAATTTATAGGTCTCTATTAATTAGTCAAACCATGGTGTAGTCATGTGCTGTACACTTTGTTTCTGATACCGCAGTCCAGACATATCCGGGGCTTTTAGTTGAACCTCCAAGGTGAAAGGCAATAATACGTATATGGGTCTAAGCAGATGCTTTAACGAAAGTAGTATTGTATATGCATAGAAAACTGCATAAATAAGACTACAGGTATACTGCCTGAAAGCTTAGTTTCTTTGTTCCAAGAAGGGCTGCTATAGTTATCGACCGAACAATGTGGCAAGGTGACATAACACTAAATCCATAATTGGAACGTGCCAGATTCGATTCCAGGTCGGACCATTGTGATGTTTTATTTCCATTGTTTTCCGAATTCCTTCCAAGTGAATGCTAGGATATTTCGTGGCTACAGGAAATAACCGATTCCCGTACACTTTCTTATCTGTCTGAAGCGCTAGTTTTATCTATAATGACCTCGCCGTCAGTAAGAAGATAAGCCATATAACCAGTACACCTATATAGGTGATATCACTACGCTACTTTACAATCGCATAAGTTGCCCGTTCAATATGTTCGTGATTTCTTTCGGTTGCAAAAAATTTGAATTGCTGAATAGCACAGGTAAGTTGTTGAAAGAGAAGCTTTGAAATACCACTAGTCTATACACATGAGAGGTATGGATGGAGGTACTGCAGAACAACATTTTAACCGCTTAGTCAACAGAGGTGTATTTGCAAGAGCTATGTTACAGGAGAAGCGCAGTGTGTTGAGGCATAGCATCTTCTGGAGTGTGATTGTAAAATAACGTCCATATGATAAGTCTATACTATACACATACTGTCTGAAACAATGTGACTAGAAGAAAGCACTTACAGTATTTTCGAATAAATGTTTATCACAGTCTGCAAAGATTTGGCCATGCTTCAGATTGCTCTTTTAGTTAACGTATTCGATACATGGAACGATTTATCAAAGATTAGAATAAAATTATCACTCGTTTGGTAGGTAATAATTTTATTTTTTCATACGGCGAAGCTGGTTAATTACAAAATGCTCGTCAGCTTCTAGTCTAATCGACGTAAATTAATATTTGTAACACGTAATTTGTCAACTCAGTATACCTAACCTAGAATTCGAGTGTTACTGTGGGACAAAAGTGAGAAAAATATTTAAAGAGGAATGAGAAGAGAAACGCACACCACGCGAATCCTGGGATAAAATACTATCGGAAAGCATGTGTCTAATTTACACAAAATACACGCACACATAGGTCCTGTACATATATATATATATATATATAATATGTGTAGAGGGCCTATAAGTGTGATATGTGTGTGTTTTGTATAAATTAGATACACATGCTTTCCGACAATATTAATCTAGTTGCGGCGAAACTTTGGTGAGTTGGGCGCGTGGCAACTAAGGTACATGCCGATAAAATTGGAGGGCGTGATGGGTCCCAACTGGGTGCCAAAAATTTTAACGAAAAAAAACTGTGGTGAATTGTGAGATGAATAGCATAGTAAGACATACGTTAGTTACAAACAAACGTATATTCGTGTGTTAGTGTGTGTGTATGTGTGTGTCTATTAAGTTGGCCAGCTGCGGCTTTGCCCCCGTGTAATTTTTAAAGGAAATACATGTTAATGGCCGCAAAAGCCTGCAAACATCTTAAATGACAAATTATGCACGTTCCTGGAATTGATGCAGTTTGGTACACTTAACAATGTTTGTAATTATATAAACACACACAGCTTGTAAATTGACAGTTATTGGTCGCATTACAATCACTAGTTACGAGACTTCTGTGTTCAAATGAGGTTTATTAAACATCTGACAACATGTCAACATGTCTGTCCACATCATTTCTTGAAGTTCCACGTATTCTGATGTTGCCCGAAGTCCTAATGATTACAGTTATACAGGTACAAGTAACTTGAGAAGTTTTTCCCCCAATGATTTGGTAGCCACTGTCAAAGAAAAACTCAAAGGGCCCTGGCAAGTGCGTAAGAAAGTTATAGATTAAATACACGACGACACAGTGCTAGAGCACTCGCTCCCACCAAGACGATCTGGGTTATATTCCCGGCGAGGCCAGTCCCCGAATTTTTGCATGTGAAAATCGTAATGGACGATGCCACCATTTACCGCGCCACATAATTTCGTTGCTATCCGAACTCACATCAAGCCAACCCTCACCAGGGGTAAAGACTTAAGACATTAAGTGCTGATTAATATCACTTTGTTAATTAAATACACTATCAGATATATTAACTCTCTCGCTCCTAAAAATCTTAAATTAGTACGGTCACGTACTAAATATTGCTGTGGAAAAATTCTTCAGGAATGGAATGCTACAAAGCCACGTTACCCTTTTATAAACGTGAATGTAAATTACTTTGTAACGTGTTTTAGATTGTGTGAACTAAGAGATGGCTGATACATTCAATTACAAATTGAGGAACGTATTGTTGTACGTTGTCGGATGAATAATCCCAGACCTCACAACAAGTGATAACTCGCTAAGGGGATTCATAAATGGTATCGATTCACAAAACCAATACAATACCACTGACGAATTGAAATATACTGTGACGCAAACTTTTGCTCAAGTTACGCCAACAATGTTCCGAAAATGTAGACCAGAATCTGTTGACTTATTATCCTTTACTATAAAAATGATGGCACACAGACTGATCTTATGGACAAGTAATTCTTCATGCCTCAATAAAATTTCTCTAAAGAAATTGTTTGTGTTATTTATCTTATTTGAGGGGCCTCCCTACGTAGGCAGTGTTTGTGTGTGCGAGGCAGGAGCGGTAAGGGTGACACTAACCGACGTATGTAATACATTATCGCCTCTCCGCGCAAGCCACTCAGCTGGCGTGCAGTGCTTCACTATTATACTTTTTCCTAAGGGCCTTTAAGCGGTGACCACATTATTTTATTTGTGGACAGCATAGTTTAAAGTGTGACACTTGTTTCTATAGTAATGTTTTTTGAATCCAATTGTTTATTTTCCTGGTACGGCAGTCTGAAAAAGCCAATTTTGACCGCTTTGAAGGACCAGAAATTAATATTTCTAATAAACGTGCCGAATTTTAAAACTTTAGCAACATAGTTTGAAGTATGTGTTCCTTTCTTATATATATATATATATATACAGATATAATGTGCGTTTAAGAGTTTCTTCAAAAGAGAATAGCCAATAGCCGTAACTCGCTGCAACGCATTTGGAACGCAGGTCGGGAGGCCCCTTAAGGGCCAATTCACCTCAGCTTTCAACGTCTATTTCTATTTGTATATTTGTACCAGATATTTTTTTTCTTACTTTAGACATAAATTGTGGTTAAATCTTCCTCCTAGAAAATTTTTGTATCTCTTATAGTTTTTGCGAAATGAGTCGTATACGTCCAAATTTGCACTTTACGGTATTATGCAAGCCACTAAAACCAACTGACATACCTAACCAAAACATTCACAATTGATAACAATGTTGTAGACTATAATTTAACATATATAAAACAAATAACAAAATAATGTTTTATTTAATAAAAAGTGCTGAATTTTGAAATTAAAATTTGAAAATTTCAAGAATTTTTAGTAATACAAGTAAAGTGCAAATTTTGTCGTTTCCGACTCATTACGCAAAAAAAATATAAGAGATACAAAAATTTCCTAAGAGGAATATTTAGTCACAATTTATGTTTAAAATAACAAAAAAATTTCTGGTACAAATATAAAAATAATAGAAGACGTTGAAAACTGATGTGAACAACCCCATTAAGGGTTTATTTTGATTCATTGCAGGAGCCAACGGGTCTTTATGATTTCGCCATTCTTATAATATTATTTAAACCTAAGCATTTCATTTTCATTATTTGCCAATGACATGTGTTGTAACTTATTTACACATATGATACATCATAAAAACGTGCAAAAATAGTTTATATACATTACACTGCCTTCTAGATTTATAAATCACGAGAACACCTACTAAAGATTCAAAATAATCTCGCTTTTCGTGTGATGTACGTAAACGTCGGGCTGTAAAAACAACAATTGCATAAGAAACATAAACATTATGATGCTGTTAATATTATTTATGATGTTTCGTATTATACCCACGTGACTACTGTAACCATTTACTGAGATGTAGTAGGCACATCAATTTGAAAGTAAGAGAGTGCAAACATACAAATAAAATAGTTTTCGTTATGTTTGTGAACAAGCTAATTGACTGTATGATTGATGGTTTTAAAGTAACTAACTATAACGCCGTAATTATGTAACTTATATCTCAGTTAAAGAGTATAGGAGTACTCTAAATGTAGGGTAGTAAGCTGCAGCGGGAAAAGGAAGGGGCTGGAAGTGGGAAAGGACAGAATGCATTTTATTCTCACCTTAGCCCCCTTGTCAATTACAAACTACTACCAGATCAACATCACTGCTTCAGGACTTAAAATTCTCGTTGCAGCCTAGTTCACCTTCCAGCCGCTAGGCTTACAAGTAACAGCACATACTGCCGACTGGACTTCAGTGTGTTATGACTAGCCGCTTGATGAAGCTGGACTGGCCAGTAAACGTTGCGACAAAGCATACGTGCATTAAAATGTGTCATCCGTTTTTGTACACGTAACTATCCTAATTGTACTTCTGTCTCTAATGTTACATAATTTCCGCAAGAAAACTTTTACCTGAGACTTAAGCACTTGAAACCGTACTTTAGTATAGTTTATGAATAAATCCGTCATCGTACAGAAACTATGAAATAATATGAGTTAGTGAAGTTATCTTAGTGAATATTTCACTTTGGTAACAGGAAAAATTGTCAGGACATACCTATTTTGACTTATAAGATTTCCGGTTTCAACTCTTGATGCTCAACCTACTTTATTGTTTGTCAATACCACAAAAGCCGAAGAATGATGAATGGTCACGAAACGCTAGATATACATCGTATTCAAGCCAGACACACAGTACCACGCACCAGGTTAGAGGCCAAAACAATCTCAGAGTGCATACACATGACTGTGAATACAGCTAGTATGAGAGAAAAAAGAGCTGGGAAGGTGGAGAAAACAACATGCACAGTCAGGGTTACAATCATAAAGCGTAACAATAGGGAGACCCTAAACAAAATGATCACTCTAGTAAAGCAAATACAGTGCTGAACTCTGCTACATTGCCACCAGTTAACATAATGCAAACATATCAGTATGTACCTGTATGGCAGCCACGTCCGTTCTTACCCGCTGTACCACCAACATTCATGATTCAATCAAGCGGTTCTCAACCTACAGTACATTTTGTTGTACCTCAGATGCAAGGTTGTTTTAATGAAACCTGGACTGAAATTCACATTTCTCTTCACACAACACAAAAATATAAAATTTAATTCACCAAGGATGGCGGGAGATGTTGCAGTTCCTGGTAAATTTAAGTAGTTCGGGGACATTCATCCTAATGATTCTGTCTGTCGTGAAATGAGATAACACGAAGAAAAGGAGAGTAAGTTAAAACAAGAGGAAGTTTAGAAAGTGGTTAAAGCAAGACTTATTTCATGGACGAGGCATTGCATATGAGTTGAGAGATGCATCCGAATAAAATTATTCAGATATAAATTTCTAATGTTGCATGAATGTTTGCTTTAAAATTATTTCAGGGAAGCTTTGTTTATTTCTCCGCTGACGTAATTTTAATTACAAATGTTTCATAAACACAATATTGCAACCTAAACGAATGGTACTTATAGCGAGTGAAAAAATTCTACCTGCGAGTAAATGATTAAATATTATGTGCTGCAATCATGTTTACTTTTTGTACGTATTTTACCTCTGAGATAAAAATGGTTTACGGGTGAAACGAAATTGTATTTTTCCGGCTTCTTAACTGTTTTAAACAAAGTTTTTAGCTGTTATTTGAGTGAGTAGTTATGTAGTACTAACAATTCTGAACAGTGTGTTTTCAAGGCATATAATTTCAAATAGACAAAGTCACGATTATTTTTTAAGTTAAGAATTGGCTTATTCAAAACTATGGCTTAGTGTGGCTTAGGCAATGCTTCATTGTAGTGGTAGAAGTAAGGAATTACGTTTAATAGAGACGTGCCAAAAGCTTTAGATTGCCTTCCAGCATTTTAGCCTGCTGCATGGTGGGAGGGTACCTCTCCCCTCAATTTGTTCCTTCATCACCTTTCAGTCCACCTTTTACTAGGTCACACACCATCTCTCTGAATTCCTTCACCCTTACCACATCCTGTTTAAGTTCATTCCATTCTTTTACAGTTCTGCTCACAATAATGTTTTTCCCTCTCTCCCATCTCTTACAACTCTCTATAAAGCTTCCACTCATGACCTCTCTTCCACTATAAAGTCCTCTTTGGACCTTGTTTCCAAGTTGTGCCTGCCATCCTACAACTCTCATCACCTTGAACAATCTCATCAATCTCTCCGCCTTCCTCCTCTCCTGCAGTGTGCCCCGTTTCGGTGTCTTCACCATTACTGTTGGTCTGTATCCTACCTCTCCCTTCCCTTCTTCCCTTGTCCTATACCTCTTAAGAACCCATCTGGTTGCTTTTCTTTGCGCCATCTCCAACTCCACCACCTCTATTCCCAAGTACGGGTTCCAGATTGCCGCCGCATACTCCAAGGCGAGCCTCAACGTTATGTTATAGATATTTTCCTTGACCTTCCTGTTTGTGTACTTAAGTACCCTTTTTTCTAATCCTAATTCTAAAATTTAAATCACATGTACATTCAGAAATATAAAAGGCACATGATTTCATTCCTAGGACATCAAATAATTCAGAATTGTCTCATTACATGTTACAGGCCCTTACCAAACAGACGACAGTAGGTGAACTTCCATTTTTTGTAAGTTTTAAGTGACCCAAGCAAGTCGTACTATGCAGACGACAGATACAATGCAAGATGATCTTTCTTACGTGGGTTTTAAGGCAAAACAAAAAATAATAAAGTCTATTAAGTAAATAGATCAATCACTATTTGTTATTTTACGATAATAACACTAGACTTTCAAATCACCTAAAATGGCTCTTCTATAGTTGTGTAGGAAATACTACAATATTCTATCAACCAAGGTTTCTTCAGATAGCTGCTGCAAGCAGGGCTGCTTGCATATATTTGTACATGCCACAAAATACATAATATAATTAATTGATTGGAAAAAATTACCACTCAGCTACAGTGTTCAGATGTATAGTAGTTGCAGATTTTTTAAGCAGTAAATATATGTCATGAAGGAAACCCTTTTTAAGTTCAGGATGTCTGAAATGCAAATCTTCAACCTAGTGGTCGCTCCTAAGCTATGGAGTGTCTGATCAGTGTTAAGGCCTGAGGAAATGGTATGCTTTGCATTGCTGCAGCAACGAGGCTCGAGCGGCCGGAGGTCTGCGATACACAAAGCTTTGTTATATTTCAATGTTTATATGTTTATAATTTACTACAACATGTGTTTATAAAACGTAATCACAATTTCTTTAATGATTTATGATGTGAGAATAATTTAAGGCCGTCTTGTTTGAACAGTTCAATGGTGGAAAATATGTTAATTAGTAGGGACCCGAGGTCACTGTGCTAACGTGGCTCAAGCTGGCTCTCGACGGGCCTGGTTAAAGTGCCACAGCTTTTCATATTTCAGACCCTTTGACGAAAATATGTTTGTGGAAGAGAGGGTGTGAGAAGGAAATGAGGTAAAAATTAAGTAAAAATATTAAAAACAAAAAGCATACAGTAGTTACATTACGGGACATAAAGTATACTTTACATTCAAATGTCACATTAACATGCATATTTCATGCGCGCACACCTATACACATACCTACTACAATCACAGCTATTTCTGCTTCAAAAGCAATTGTACATCACTGGAGCTGGTTTAGTGTAAATTATATTGTTCATATTCAGGAGATCAACGACTTGTAAGTCAGAAGTGCAGTGAATGAAACCGCGTATTTTACAATGGTACGACCAATATTAGAGTATGCGGCAGCAGAGTGGGACCAGTGCGTGGAATTGGAGGTGCAGGAGCTGGAGAAAGTGCCAAGACGGGCAGCAAGGTAGGTGAAGGATAGATGGAGAATGCAGAGGTAGGCTGGTGAGGACGAAGGGAACTTTCGGCCATCTGCGGTGCTGCAGGAACTGGGATGGAACTTGTTGAAGGAAAAGAGGAGAGGGAAAGGCTGGTTGGGATGAACAGGATAGTGAAAGGAGAGGAAGGCTGGGGTAAGTTAGGCTGCAAGCTAACTACGGCAGAATATAGAGGAAGAGGGCATAACAGCAAGAAGATCCAAGTAATAAGGAACAGAACAGAGCAGTGTTGCCAATCGATGCTTAGGAGGTCGGTGAGGGAGTGGAATTTATTTTCGGAGGAGTTGGTGGCAGTAAGGTGGGTTGGAAAGTTTAGGGAGGGGATTGGTAGGTAATTGAGGAGCTGGTTACAGTTTGCCACCGGGTGGTTTCCCAATTGCGAGTAATTATTATTATTATTATTATTATTATTATTATTATTATTATTTTGGTGAAGAACAAAGTTAGAGCTGATAAAAGGATTTGGCTTCTTGAAATAAATAACAACATTAAACGTAATCCTAAACAATTTTGGAAGTATGTAAAACTGATGAAAGATGGTCACCACCCTAACTTAACCATTCTCAATAACGGTAATTTAATACAAGATCCAAGTGAAGTAGCTAACCTGTTTGGTCAACATTTTGCCGAGATCTATGAAAAACCTTTTCAAACGTCCAACATACGTTTCTCCTCTGATTCTAATACTCACTTACCTATCCCTACAGTCAACAATAGTTTAGTACTTTGGTCTATCAAAAATCTTAAATCTA
>PNEQ01002661.1:3473-58363 GCA_003012365.1 Medauroidea extradentata | reverse complement strand
CAGAAATATGGTGTAATAAGGACTGTTGAACCAGAAATATTGTGTAATGAGGACTGGTGAACCAGAAATATTGTGTCATGAGGACTGTTGAACCAGAAATATGCTGTAATGAGGACTGGTGAACCAGAAATATGCTGTTATAAGGACTGGTGAATCAGAATTATGGTGTAATAAGGACTGTTGAACCAGAAATATTGTGTAATGAGGACTGGTGAACCAGAAATATTGTGTAATGAGGACTGGTGAACCAGAAATTATGCTGTTATAAAGACTGTTGAACCAGAAATATTGTGTCATGAGGACTGTTGAACCAGAAATATGCTGTAATGAGGACTGGTGAACCAGAAATATGCTGTTATAAGGACTGGTGAATCAGAATTATGGTGTAATAAGGACTGTTGAACCAGAAATATGGTGTAATGAGGACTGGTGAACCAGATATATGCTGTTATAAAGACTGTTGAACCAGAAATATGGTGTAATGAGGACTGGTTAACTAGAAATATGGTGTAATAATATCTGGTGAACCAGAAATATGCTGTTATATGGACTTGTGATTTAGAAATATGGTGAAATGAGGATTGGTGAACCAGGATTATGGTGTAATAAGGACTGGTGAACCAGAAATATTGTGTAATGAGGACTGGTGAACTAGAAATATTGTGTAATGGGGACTGGTGAACCAGAAATATGCTGTAATAAGGACTGGAGAACCAGAAATATGCCGTTATAAGGACTGGTGATCCAGAATTATGGTGTAATGAGGACTGGTTAACTAGAAATATGGTGTAATAAGGACTGGTGAACCAGAATTATGCTGTTATAAGGACTTGTGAACTAGAAATATGTTGTAATGAGGATTGGTGAAGCAGAATTATGGTGTAATAATGACTGGTGAACCAGAAATATGGTGTAATAAGGACTGGTGAACCATAAATATGATGTAATGAGGACTGGTGAACCAGAAATATGCTGTAATGATGACTGATGAACCAGAAATATGCTGTAATGAGGACTGATGAACCAGAAATATGGTGTAATGGGGACTGGTGAACCAGAAATATTGTGTATTGAGGACTGGTGAACCCGAAATATGGTGTAATGAGGACTGGTGAATCAGAAAAATGCTCTATTGAGGACTGGTGAACCAGAAATATGTTGTAATGAGAACTGGTGAACAGGTAATATGGTGTAATGAGGACTGGTGAACCAGTAATATGGTCTAATGAGGACTGGTGAACCAGAAATATGGTGTATTGAGGACTGGTGAACCAGAATTATGGTGTAATAAGGACTGATGAACCAGAAATATGGTGTAATAAGAACTGGTGAACCATAAATATGATGTAATGTGGACTGGTGAACCAGAAATATGCTGTAATGAGGACTGATGAACCAGAAATATGCTGTTATAAGGACTGGTGAATCAGAAATTTGGTGTAATGAGGACTGGTGACCAGAAATATGGTGTAATGAGGACTGGTGAACCAGTAATAGATATGCATACATATTACGGACGTTGAATTATATTTCTAGGCCGATATCACTCATTGGCTTTGAGATGTTATTGAAATATCAGGTAATGCCCGAAGTTTTTACAAACCGCTTTCGTCAGCATGGCCATCATAGCAAAGTTCACTCCATCTGAACATTAACTATTATGTCATAGAAATTAACAGAACTATAATGATATTTACTCATACAAAATTAGTATAGTTGTGACTCCTTGGTGAACGTGTATTAGTAACACGTGACTTTGGTAACATAGACCGATAATTGTAGTCTACAGTATGATGTCATATATACCCGCACATGTATCACGCACGTGTGTTACCTGCGTCAAGACGTTCCTCCATTGTTCCTGTCTTATCTAGACATTTTTACTTGGGTAATACGTTACTACGGATTATCTTAATTGGCAGTCTCTCATATCTACCGAAAGTGACGTCTTGTCTATCTCTCAGCAATTGAATTGTTACCTTAACTTTACTGTAAAACTTCTCGCTGAACTGAGAAAAACCTAAATGTTTCGGTACTTTTATTTTCACATGAAGTACGGAAACTCCAGGTATATTTCCTATGGGCTAAGCAATACACAAGACGATCCACATGTTCAAAGTAATGTATCTTAATGTCGTTCCTGTGCGTTCTAAGTTGCATTGTGGACTGCATCAGACACAAGAAGCGTGTGATCTTTGCTGTGGTTACATCATCATCTCACTCCAACACACATCAACCACTCAGCGTGTGCCTTTATAATTACACTATTGCGAAACAAGACGCAATGCTGGTGTTAATTTAGTGACGTACCTGAATCAGAGAGATACAATAATCAGTCGCAACATTTAACTTTTTTTTACTTTTCACGTTTATTTTAACTCTGAGAATAAGAAGGCTAAACGTGCGATTATACAGAAAATTATATTTACCTTGCGTCACAGTTCAGGCAGTGAGAGTCAGCTGTTGACGTATAACTTGGCCGCTATCAGTAGGCTATAGCAAATTACGAATATTAAAAAAAAAAATTCTACACTGCCTACGGCCTAATTGAACTTCTACAGCTCAATAGAAATGTAAAAAGAATTTGCTTTATTATAGAAGAAGTAACATTTTTCTTCTCGTAACTACAAAAAAATAATAATAATGAATTTATTGGCTGTGGAAAGTTAAACCCAGCCTCTTGTATTGACCCCTGATGAAGCACGCGTGTATGCAACCTGTCGTACACGCCTTGTCATATCTCTGTGCTCTCCACGTCTTGCAAGCCTCGTCTTTGAACACGTATAAAATAAATAATTTCCCTGGTATAAGTGAATAGACAAGTCATTTATTCGATGGTGTTGAACTGCAACATCGTGTGTCAGGACAGGCAAAAGCACTTTAAAAGAATAAATGTCGTAATAACTGTTCAGGCATCTTTTCAATACAAGAACATACATTTAAAATTATATAACACACATATCAATAGTTATACGGGTATAAGAGTAACATACAAGTTTGCTGTATGCGGGAAATTGCATTGTTTCGACATATGAGATTCCAGTTCAACAGCATGGTCAGTGCTGTATTGGGGGGGGGGGGGGGAACACAGATCGGTATGTCTTACACTATGTTATTGCAAGGATAACTGGCGACGGCACAGGAAGTGTTCATACCCTGATATCTGAGTATGTCCTATGACAGTTCTGGCCACTACGCCACAGCTTGTAGTTTTGCCACCAAGTTTCTTAACATCCTGTAAGTTGTATTTCTTTGGCAACAACCTCGTCTAAAATGCGTTATCTCAGAGAAACATGTTTTTTTTAAATAAGGAAGTTATTAAAATATATTTAAAAAATAATACTCTAAAAATTTAAGGTACTGTTGGAGGCGAGGGTAATATGGCTGTATGTAGTATATGAATAAATATATATGACATACATAGAGTAAGTAGGTAGGTATAAAGTATCATGTGATAACATTATGTTCGTAAATTCATGTCCAGAAACGCAATGTCCACATGCTAAGACTGATGTTCGTAAACTAACATCCAACATATTCCTCAAGAAACATTTACTACTTTAAATACGATATATGTCATCCGAACTATGCATCACGAAATATACGGAATTTTGTCTTAATAGTTTAGTATTAAGAACAAAGTCATAGATTAGCTGAAAAGAAGGCAATATAAAATATATTTTAATATACACGTTTTCAAAACGGACTAAACAATATAAAACAATTCACCCTATTAAAATAGTTGTAGGATTTAAAGCAAAATACCGTGGGATGCGTGCAATAAACAGCAGTAAGGATTGTTCACTAAGAAATATCAACACAACAGTTCATATAATTTGCAGTTCAATAACATTGTTAGCGACTTAAGTGAACTATCAACTCGCCCGTTCCCTCGCACAATGTACATTAAAACAATCACTGGCATTATACTCTGCTTTTCAGTCTTGTGTATGTGTTAAACATTACAATGATATGTTTTAAAAGTGACGTATACAAAAAAACTTTTAACTTTTTAATTTGTTTCCTGTTTTCCTATTTTGTTGCATCGCCATCCATTCCTTAGTTATATTAAAGTGTGTAGCTTATTCTTGCCCTAGCTCACTGTTATACGACAAACAAACAAACTGGCATGAAAACAAGTTGATAAAATCGTGATTGAACATAACCAGAGATTTAAAACTGCCTTACTTCGACGTGAACAGCCAGTACATGTAAGCTACTCAATAAAAGAGTAGTATGTATTAATGTTTGACATTTCGTAAACACCAAGATAATATGGAAAATTCATATTATATTATATTTATTAAAAGTATGATTAATTGCTTACTTTATTTGAGTCTGCACAACTCGAGAAAATCTTAAATAAAAATAGTTATCTTTTTAGCTCGGTAAAAACGTGAACCGCCATGTTGAAGACACTGTGACGTCACTGTACAGTACAATGTTTTGCATGTGACACACAGAATGACTGGAGCTCCGAAGAGTATAAAGTTGTTTGTGCAGCAATAAAATGCCATTTACTCGGAATGAAATACTAATTACAGCACCGATTAACAAATCGTGGAATATGCTATCATAAAATAAATGAATTTTTATGTGTATATGAATTCGCTTCGTTCAGTCAGATATATAAATGAGTTCACTGGCAGACTACAGGGTCTAGAATCGTGAAAATTTTTGTGTGGGTTCCCCTCAGGTCATAGGTGAGCACTAAAAAATACTTTTTTAGAAATTCGACTCTTAAAGGGTGAAACAACTTGAAATGGGTTTTAGATAAATATGTGATAGCTTTCGAACCCATCGAGACAGTAGAGTTGTATTTCGCTTTATGGTGATGGATACGAAAATTCCCGTAAATAGGACTCAGGGTTTTCCTAAAGCCGAACTCTCAGGGCTGTGAAGGATATGACGGATGTTCCTTTAATTATTTTATACTTGTTTATATTTCTGTGGATGTTTGGTTGACTATTGATTGATGGGTTATAGTTCTGGACACTAGGGACTGTGATGACAAGTTGCAAGTCTTTGTACCTGGGTAGCACGTCGTTGCTGTCCTCTCGGGGCGAACCGTTACTATCCCATAATTGTGGGTACGGCTCTCAATGATGACAGTCGCGTGCACGGAGACCACGACTACTACTGAGAATATCAACTGCTTCGTCTCACAACGTCTCTACAGTTACCAACCAGAGGTGCCTCGGCCCGACATACTTTCTGACTTGGCGATATCTTGATGGCGTCCCGACGCCCAAAACAACGACGATGATGGCGCCTCGGCCCACAATACTCAGCGACTCGACGAAATCTTATTCTCAACTCGTGGCTCGACGTCCTTTATCTCCGCTACAACGTCCCGACGCCCAGTTCGACGCCCGGCGACCGCACCCGGTGCGTCGTCTTTCGTGGCTCGCCGACGATTCTCTCGGCTCGACGATGTATTGCTTCTTCCTCGTTACCGCGGCTCGCTTCCCTTCCGATTCGCGCCAAAACCCACCGTCACTTTACCTGCAAGCTCTGGTTCGTATTGGGCCAATCAGAAACCAGCTTTCAACCTATGGCTCCGCCTCTCTAAGACAACAATTCCGGCAAGAACCGTATTTACTAAACAATTCCTTAATTTCTCTTCGCTATTTACTTACAATTACATAAAATGGTTCTTTTGCATGTTAACATTTCTGAGTTCTTAATTGCTAAATATCTACGATACAGTAATAACTAAAACTATTGGCCAGATCCCTTCCCTCTTGTTCAACAGCCAATGGGGATGGCTCGAGCGGGGTTGGGGTGTGGCCCCAAGACACTCTCTGCACCTGTTGGGCGTGTCACAGGGGTTATAAAGAAGTTATAAACGAATACTTGACTTAACTTTGACTCAAAGGGTTGTTGTTGTGATTTTTACATCAACTGATTTAATACAAAGATTCAGCATGTGTTGGTAAGATTTTAAAAAAAAAATTGACCGCTGAAGTGGTGTAAAGGCGTAAAGATTGTTTTCGGTTAGACCATGATATCCATCTAACCAACTCTCATATCATAATGATATTTTGCTTCAGAATGATGCTTACGTAAATTCTAAATATAAATAATATATATTGTATACATAATAAATAATTATAACAGTCTTGCGCTAGTAAAATAACTCTTAATTACAATGGACGAAAACTTGATCTCTGTAAATAAACCTTTCAAAGCAGACGATCCGAAAAAGTGTGTTCGGCCATAAAGAAATCTCTATGAATGAAAGACAAAACTGACTGACTGACATATCAAACTGCGGCCCAAACCACTGCGCCTAGCATCGTGAAAATGTTTGTGTGGGTTCCCCTCAGGTCGTAGGCGAGCACTAAGAAGAGATTTTTTCGAAATTCGACCTCTAAGGGGGTGAAAAGAGAGGTCAAATGTATTTACGAAGAAACGTCGATAGAGCTCAAACCCGACGGCCGATCATTATGGTTTTTACTTTAATGGGAGACACGTTTAAATGAATATTAGCCACGTTAAGGACTTTCTTAAATTCAACATTTAAGAGGGGTGAAGTGTCCTCAAATGTGATTCCGATTAACTATCGGTATCTATCAAATTCTTTAGGTTAGAGAGTTGAGTTCCACTTAAAAATGTTGCTTACGTTAACACCAAAAAGTTTTAGGATTTTTTTTTGAAATTCGACCCCAAGCAGTAAAAAGGGGGAAAATATTTTTATGGATCATGTATATCACTGAAACAGAACTGACTATAGTCGTGATTGTTACTTCGATTGGTTACGTATACAAAATAATGACTATGACAGGACTCCAAGACGTTTCGAAATTTGATAATCAAGGGTGTGCAAATACGTTAAATGTGTTTTCTATTATTCCCATATATTTATCGAACCAATGGAGATTTCGAAGTATTCTTTCCTTTAGATTGATGCTTGTGTAAATCTCTGAAATACCATTTAAATATATTTTCCGAATTAGACCCCAAAGAGGTAAAAAAAAAGTGTAAAGTATGTTTTCGATTCACAACTAATATAAACCGACCACACGGATCTTTTATTATAGAATGTTATTTTTGGATAATGATTACGTAAATGGCCGCAAACTGTTTTAAGAATTTTCAAAATTCTAACTCTCAGTATATTACAGGGGTGATATGTTATTTTTAATGAATGGGGTCGATTTTGCTTTGACAGAATGAGCTATCGTAGTTATTTTTGCTTCACTTGGATACTTGAACAAATATTTAAGTTGTGAAATTAAGATTTTTTGAAATTCGACAACTAAAGAGGTGAAAAGATATAAAATTTGTTATCTATCAGCCGATGGTACTTATCTAACCAGTAGAGATATTTAGGTGGTATTCGCTTCAGATTGATAAGTACCTAAAAATTTAATGCACATTGTTAATTTTGTATATTACTTAATTAAGAAGAAAAATTAGTTCGTGAATTTTCATGGCAGACGATCCGAATAGTAGGAATGTATTATGTAGTCCACTATCTACTGAAGTTCCTCGACAGCATCAGCTCACATATACCATCTCACTAACCTCAAGATTGGGGCACCAAATGCGTTTATATTTCAGCGAAACATTATCGCGCCAAAACTCCCTAATGCCACTTAACTGATCGTGAAGGTTTTGAAAAACAAATATGTTGTTTATGACACCATCACCAAAGTTTTAATACCAAGTAAACTACGCATTTATCAGTCTGTAACTACCCCACAACAACTTTGCAGCGATATAAATAAGGCCCAGGCGAAGTCGTTGTTAGTGGCAGGAACAAACTTAAGACTTCTCTCCACGTGGACAGGTATAGCTACTTATCCTGTTGCAGAGTTAACTCAACTAGCACATATGACATTGTAACGCTTGATGACTGAACTTCCTATCTGGTGTACAAAGAGGTATCTGCTCTGAGTAATACATGCGAGCAAAGCCTCGGGTGCACTGCTAGTTATTTATAAAAGAGTTTACGTTCAGTAATTATATCGTTACGTATTTTTGCGTCCAAGGAACGAATATCTTATTAATTTAAATAAACTCTCGACATGATGTATTGATGGCACAGTCATCAGTGGATGTACCCGAGATACATCACACACCACGTATACTGAATACCATCTCACACTCAGGGTCTATACTTTGATATAAATAACGCCCAAGGCAGTCGTTAATAGCGGCAGGGATAGAGTTGGGACAGTTTTCAACATGAGCAGAGTCAGCTCAGCCTGCTGCTTAGTTATCCTAACACTTGATGGATGTCTGTCAATAACAGTTAATATAATCCTGAGTAATACACGCAGATAATGTCGCAAGCGGACTGCAAGTATTACATTGTGTGACGAGGAATCCTTAGATACGGCTTCAAGAATGTTTGCAGGCAAATGGACGTCATGTAATGATTATTATTTTCGAAGATGAATACGAAAGGGTTGTTAATACTTGCCATTTTTGTACATTTGTTAAGTTGCAACGGTTTTTCGTACATTTCATCAATCATTTAAAAGCTTCGCGGTTAAATGAACTACTCTCTACTTAACTAATACGAACTTGTGTAAAATACGACGTGTCAGAGACTTGAATGAGTGAGAGATATTGGTCAGCGCACAACATCGAAGTATTCAGCACTGGTGAGTGATGACATGAGATGAGCATAGAGCAGCTCGGATTGGTAAGGACGGGGGAAATAGGAGATCCCCGATAAAACCCACCGAACAGCGGCATCGTCCGGGAACCTACCCCGCCGGGAATCGAACCCGGATCACCTTGGTGGAAGGCGAATGGTCTGACCATTCGCCCACCGCGGCCTCCTAGAGACTTGAAACATTGAACATAGCTCAGGAAATAATGATATGAGAGGGAAAAAATTTCATAAACACTTTGTTTTTTTTTTTTTTTTACAAAATTATTTTTTTACGTGTTGTGTTTTCAAAACGCATGATTGTGAAATTTCACACACACACACACACACACACACACACACAAATTGAAGCAGAAAATAATTTGAAATAACAAATTTTAAACAAATTTTAATACCTACCACGTTTTCAAAACTGACTGAAGGGTACAAAAATATCTCCTTTGAAAATATTTCTAACATTTAAAACGAAAAAACGTGGACGCATGTAGCAGGTAATAAATAGTACGAAGTGTATAGAGATGCCGTAGTCAAACACACATAACTGTTCATATTATTTGCCGTGCAGTTATGTTGTTAGTGACATAATTGAATTATTCATGCAGCTACTATCTATTGCATTCGCTCCACGTCCTTCCACCATTTCAAATCTTACAAGTATTTTCATACGAGAAATTATTTCGTACTTTTTAGTCCGTTTTAATAATATTATATATTATTATTTTATAACATTCTTTATTTTCAAATGTGAAATACACAATTTCTCTATATTTGTTATATAATCGTTGTAAAACTCTATTTGATAGAAAGTTTAAAGTTGTGAATATAAACAGCTGTTGTGTTGCTGCGTGTTTGTTGGTCTCGGAACGTAATCGGCTCGCTCCCCCTTGCGACCAATCATATTGCCAGGTTGTATCACTGCGGAGATAGGCGTGGCTATCGCCTGAGGTATTCCACCCGCAAAGAAAACAATTCTCGAGTACGATAGCTACTTGAAACCGTGCACGCTTATCTGAATTGTTCCTTAGAACACGTGACTTCTTGACCGTTTAATACGTGTGCGAGGGAGTGGTTAGTTAGTTGTTGTAGTATCCTCCAACCTGTGACCTGCCGAGCTGAGCACACAGGCTAGTCGTGTATCACTAGAGAAGAGAACAAGATGATAGAGAAGCAGCAGATCTCTACTGAAGAGAAGGAAGGAGGCTCCATATGGCACCAGTTCGTCGCTGCCTTCATAGGTACTATATCAGCAACCTTATTACATTACTGTTTCACACGAGATCATCTGCAATACATTAAAACTCATTAAAAAAACTATTACCACCAAACAATTGCAACGTTTCAGTAGGCCTATTTGTTCACTGACAATTGACGGGCTTTGTGGAAGAAGGGTCTGAATCACATGGCTTAACTCCTCGGGGAAAAGCCGTAAAAACTTCATTACCAAGGAAGATCCTAAACCTTGTTATAACTTATCAACACTTGTGGAACATTTGCAACAAACGTCAGCAAGTCGTCATCAATCATCGTAAGCTGAAGATGTTTTTTGAGAAGCTTAAAAACGTGAGATATACTCTTCTGCAACCAAGCTCTTCAATTGGTTATATTTATTTATTAACATTATATAATGTATTTCTTTCAGAGCTCCGTCAACATCTTTATTTGATTGAAAAACTGAACCAAAGTACATTGTAGAATCATCGATTTTTTTCGTTTCAATCTGAGCAGTACATTCTATTATGCAGCTGTGCGAAAATGCCAGTTTTAGTCAAGCTATAATGCTCAGAAATAGACAATTTGTAAACAACATTTTGAAGACACTTGGCACGCTGTCTTCTGAAATGTGTGTTTATTTTCTCGCAGATACGTACATTGTGAACAAGTTTTACAAATACACGTGTACTTCGAGCCTACTGCGCCACCAGTCAACACGGATGCAGGCGGTATACATTACAGTGACTAAAGAAATATTCAGACGAGTACTAATGACTATGAGTCTTTGTTTAATAATTTCAACATGCGTTTGTGACACGACACACCGTGGTCTAAATTATCAAGGAAACTACATGAAATGTTATTTGGCCATTAGACATCACTTACTGCTGAAAATACGTCGACAGAATTTTTTTTAAAGTCAACGCAGACAAACCAAACACATGGAAAAGTTATAACAAGTATTTATTCCAAGAGATGAATTTCTAACAGACAGGTTTATTCCCTTAAATATTTACTATTGATTGTGATTCATTACGTAATGCTACATGAATGAATGTCTATCTTGACCAATTTATTATAATATTTTTAATACCTGTAACTCCTCTGGAGTCTGTTCAAACGTGCTTGATTTTTTTTATAGTTGAATTTGAGTCCCTTCACTTCCAAATACCTATCTCTAGAGAATAATTTGTTGCAAAATCAACAGGAAGATAACTTGTCTGAATTACATTCTCACAGGACAATATCTGTAATCGTTAATTGCACAATCTTCATGGCCGTAGATAGATGAGATATAACATCTACATACACTATCAGTTTTATGTTTTATCACAAGTGCCCAGATAACACTAAGTGTGCGGCTACTGCTTGTTAGGTAGAGTTGTTCCAACTACCACTCACGACAGTAAGTAGTTTGACGGAAATTTTCATCAAGTTAATCTAAAACACTTAGCTAAATCTTCCATATTCTTTCACGCGTGGTTCACAATTCGAGGATGTTATACGTTTTGTAACTACCGCAAAAAATCAACAAAGAGTTATTTAGGAGAAACATTTCTTTCATATCCCCTTCACGACTTTTTAATCTGGGTACGAAAAATTCAAAATTTCATATGGAAATTTGTATGGGCTTCATATTCAAAGTGTGTGTTTATATAGAGAAGATGATTTATCGCGGGAAGACTTGACAGTTTGCTGGATTTGAACGTTCGCTCAGCTTACCATAAGATCACTAGTTTTTGCATGTACGTGAAGCTGTTGCCCTATTCGACTGAGCCAATAATATGCCTGTTATTGTTCTGAAGATAACTACGTTGTGTCAGACATATGTAACCCAATCACACATACAAACATGCTGCAAGAAAGTACAGACTACAGTGTTTTCAAGTGTGTGTTGGCACAAAACATTTTCCCGGTATACAATCATGTGTGTGTGTGTGTGTGTATGTACGAGAAAGGTTACTGGAACTAACGTTTCGTCAACAGCACGGTCAAAAAGAGAATTAAACGAGATTGTGGAACAAATGGGAAAACCAAACCAGATTGTTCCCGAATGAGAGAGCAACGTTGCGTCGCCTCGCTGAAGGTCGGTCTAGCAATCGTCATATTGTTATTGTTATATTTGTACCAGAATTGTTTTCCTTGTTTTATGCATAAATTGTGACTAAATATTGGTCCCATAACATATTTATCTCTCACATTTTTTGCAAAATGGCTTGTAAATGTCAAACTGCATGTTACTGTTTTATGTAATACTAAAACTGACTTACCAAACTGAAACAATTCACAGTAAATAACGGTATTGCAGGCTACAATGTCTCTTATATAATACCACAAAACAATAACATTATTGAACTTTTAAATTATTTATGTTTTTTAAATTTTGTTTCAAATTCACAGCTTTTATATTTAAATACAAATTTACTTTTCTTTTTGTTTTATGTAGGAAAAATTGTAGCCTGCAATGTCGTTATTCTCTGGGAATCATTTCAGTTTGGTTTCTAGGTTGGTCTTATTGTCGTACATAATACTGTTACTTGCAAAATTTTGACATTTACAGGACATTACGCGGAAACTATGAGAGATAAAAAAAATGTTACACGAAAAACATTTAGTCACAATTTATGTATATCATAAGAAAAAAGTATCTGGTACAAATATAGAAATAAAAATATGACGAAAGTTTCTGTAGACCGTGTCCTTAATGCGTGTATGTATATATATATATATATATATATATATATATATATATATATATATATATAAGCATTTCAATAATTAATACTGATTTGAGAAAAATATATAATAAAAATTCTGTATAAACTGCTCCAGAGACATAGTCAGCAAAGTACTAAAGTACGCTCTCTTTATGTCCAGAATTTTGAAGGTGGAACAACTTTGTATTATATGTTTAATGAAATAAATTGTAGAATAGATTCTTTTTCGGTTCATTTTTGTACAATTGCCCGTGATAGTGCGTGTAATGTGACGAGATACACAGTTTAAATAAAACACGTATAACATCGTTGCATGGCTATGGCTTAACGGACAGTGACAGTATTATTATAACAATATCATTTCTGTAATCCCACTAGTTACATTATAATAATTCCAATATAGTCGTATTCCAACTTTCTGGTAAGTCATATTGAAAGTCCTGTCATGTCTTAACATACAAATATTTATCTAAATCAATAGTAAAACCGAAAGTAAAATAGTTGCAACAGATATTTTATCTTACATTGAAGATCTTGATGGAAAGAAAGATTTGCCACATTATAATACTTCTTAAAAATAAGGAATAACAATATATTTGAAAAGGAAAAATTTTAAATCTCGTTTAAAATTCTCAGTGCTTAGAATATGTTCGTAACACACTAACGCAAATCATCAAGCAACATAAAGTAAAGAAACTTTTATCACTTTTATCTCAGACGTTTACAAATGTGGAAGTCCTCTTCTTCCACCAAAGTCTTAATCGTAGTGTTGTTGTTCTCGCGCGCACCAGACCTTGCACAAATGTACTTACCAAGAGTTCAGTATTCACTCACGAGGAATGTAACTGGTCTGTGTGCAGCAAGTATAGCATACATGACGGCTGGCTGCGCACTGGGTTGGACGTCACCGACATACCCACTGCTGCTGAAGACTCACTACATCGACCTGACGACGACGGAGAAGTCGTGGATCAGCGGTCTGCTGCCGATGGGCGCCATCTTCAGTCCCTTTATGGCTGGCATCATGGCGATATGGATGGGTCACAAGGTACCTATGCTGATCACAGCAGGACTATATATTGTTGGCTGGACTGCCACAGCAGCAGCACGGTCTGCAGAGGTCATATATGTCGCTCGGTTCGTCCTGGGACTCGCTATCGGCATCACTTTCACCATCTGCCCCACCTACGTCGGTGAGATCTCCGAGGTAAGCTCTCTTCAGTAAGTACTGCTACATGAGGAAGTGTTTTATGAGAGGCAATGAATGTGAGGACTGTACCTTGTCTTAGTTTATCAAGCTAGTCGTGTGTTAGTGTCTTTATGCAACAAGTCAGTCTTCTTGAAATATAATGCTAGAGACAGACCTCAAGAGACGGCATGCAGTTAAATGAATTTACTGTTTAAAGCATTCAGCCAATACTTATAAATTTATTTCCTAACTACATACCAGTGCTTCCACCGCTGGGAAAATGGTAGATCGCATAGCAGTCGAAAGTTGGGAAATATGCATCGGCAAGTCAAGCAAGAAAATAGTGTTTATAATCTCTATATATTTTTCAAGAGCATAAGCCACAACATTATTTGCTCAGGCTGTGATGTAAAAGACTGTTTAAGTTTTAGGAACACTCTTTCTAACCAATAAATTTAATTTGCACTGAACTTTTCGATTCCCAGGTGCACTTAATCACCACTGAAAAGAAGAAGTGCAAAACTTCTAACTATATTTCTCATACTAACAATAATTGAAATGTATTCCAGCCAGTTTGATTTTCACATGCATAGAAGTTTGATGATGGAATCAACTGTTGGTCACATCACTTCTGACAAGCCCATAGATAAATGTAATTCCTTTGTGATGCTGATTGTACCAAGTAGCTAGGAGTGACTCACCTTATAGTGAGCGACCTTCCTTGAGAATGTTGTTGTAACCTCTAAGTGAATGTGTGCAGGTGAAAGTACGTGGGGCGCTGGGCTCCATGATTCAGCTATTGTGTACAGCAGGCTACTTGTACGTGTATGTGGTAGGACCATGGTCAAGTTACGTGGCACTGGCTATAGCCTGTATCGTCATACCAGTCGTTCAACTAGTGGGCATCTTCTTCATCCCTGACTCTCCCTACCAATTACTGAGGCGAGGCAAGAAGTCAGAGGCCAGGATTGCCTTCCTCTGGCTCAGGGGCAAGGAAGACAACTCTGGAGATGATGAACTGAAGGGCATGGAGGTACTTCTACCTAAACATATCATTGCTTTAACATTTAGTGTTTCATACAGAACAAATAGTGACTGAATTGTCAGTTTAGTGTTTGATATATTGAAAACCATTACGTCAAGAATCGTTGTACTTTCAAAATTATTCCGCTAGAAAAGCTCACTTTAATATTCATAGTCAATGGAAACTGCAGATGACATTAAAAACTGTGTTCGAAAAGCAGTTAACCTGAGCTCTCGATAATTCTGATAAGTATGGTTTCAAGTATAATGTTCACTATACGTGGAAAATTTTCTGTTTATATCTTCGAGTCTTTCGGAAAGTTTTGTTTGGACTTTAGTCTCCTCACTTAAGAATTTAACTGCACAAACACTTTACTGTATCTTTCACTGTGAGATAAATGATATACTCGTGTATTTGATTGTCCACAGCTAAAGGACTGTGTACCAACTAACAGTTTTGAAATATTTGTTACGTGTAATTTATTCGGATAAATAAAACTGGTCGATATTCCGTACAATATTATAACCGACAGCCTAAACATTTTCTACATTATGGATTTCAACAAATTTTTTGTTGGAGTATTTATTGTTTGTCAATTTTGTTTCCCTCAACAAGTAACTTTAAAAATCTGTTATCCAATATCCGCGTATATATCGTTGGTACAAACTTGCCAGTTATCAATTCAATGTGAAAGGAAACTAAGTAAGTTCAACATCATTAGCTATAACGTAATGGTCTCGAGTTATAATCATCAAAACAGGCTTAAATGTTTGACAAAATTTGGTGCAACGTTTCTGTCAACTGAATCTATTATCAGAAACTGTTTTGTAAAAACATTAAATCAGTTTCAAAATTACTTCCAATAAGCTAAGAATAAATTGAGCTAAATACAATCAGTGATAACATTTGGTTTTTTGGTTTTTGTAGTAATCCTGTCCAAATAAAATTCTTTTAGAGTCGACTCATTCAAATTTGAATCAGACTGTGTTCAGATAAAATATTTGTCTGTAACTTGTTCTTCGCAAGTTCCTTGAACACAGACGAGAGACACAGTTAGTGTTTACTAACTGGTGTTCATGATGTGTGTACAGATTGAAGTGACAGAGATGCTGAAGCAAGAGTCCTCGGTGAAGGACCTTATAGCAAACCGCGCCACTATCAAAGCGATACTCCTGGGACAAGGACTGGTCACATTCCAGCAGCTTGGTGGAGTGAACGCAGTGCTCTTCTACGCCGAGAGCATCTTCAGCATGAGCAGCAACAGCCTTCAACCCAGTATCGCCACCATCATTGTGGGTGCCGTCATGTTTGCAGCCTCCATGGCCACACCACTGATCACAGAACGCACTGGGCGAAGATTCTTGTTGTTGATGTCGGCAGGAGGGCAGTGTCTTACTCTGGTGAGTCTTCACTTGCACTTCGCTCGCTGTTTCGTCACTCCAAGCTCGGTCTGCTCCTAGCACCACCTCGGCCCACACACGGCATTACCTAGAGTCACATGATATCACATCACATTCTATAAATATGCCGAGTTCATTCTCGTGAAGACTATTATGTCTCAGGAATATGTTGAGGCTGTATCAGACCACTCACAAATATCTAATATCCTCCAATCAGCCATCCTTTATACATCCTAATTATAACTTCAATACAATCACGTGGTATCTGAATAAAGAGCAATACTATATTTCAGATTATCCCATAAATGCCGAATTTACACCGTTGTTCATTTACTATACTGGAAATATTCCACTAGTGGACACGTAGACTATAAAAGTATGTTCACTGGAAAATGAAAATCAACAGAATGTTTATAGGATGCTCCCTTATCCCTCTGTTCCAGCAAAATAACATTTTAGATTCCACACGATATTTGCATGTTGTGTATGAAGGGCTAATTGAACAAATACTGTATCCTTATACACTTAGTGACATAGCTCTGTATTGTATTTCTCTGCCTAGTTTTCAGTTCCCTCCACAACTTCAGCTTAAAATTAAGCCATAAATTTCACAGGATGGAGTGCATACAAAGAAAATATATACCTATATCACTGTTTACGTACTTGTTTACTACATGACGTAGTGAGAATTGTAATGACATACTTTATATCTTAAATGAAAAAGATGGTAAACTTTAATCGAAACTAGTACAAATTATTTGGCTCAGCCTCTATATCGATATCGTTCTCTCTGTCTTTAAGTCTCTTTCTCTGTCTGTTAAGTGCTCAAATACCAACAATTTGTGTAATTTAATTTTATCTAATGTTTGTATTCATATGAAATATTCAGAATTATTATATGAAAATTGCCTTAACTTCAATTGCAGGTCGTCCTTGGAGTATTCTTCTACTACACAGACATTGGAATGGATACTTCCAGCTACGGATTCGTCCCCTTGTTGTCTCTAGTAATCTACATCATCGTGTATTCAGTTGGTAAGAGTAATGTCTATATTTATTTTAACTTAGTACTAGCCTACATACACATTTTATTTATTAGAAAACAGTGCAAGAATAGGGAAGAGTTGTAAACACAATATAAAATAGAAAAATATTGAAAAACGTCTATGTAAAACTACAGAGGTGGGCAATCATACAATTTTACAACATCGTGATATTTGATTTTTCAGTAGGTTTAGAACTCCAGCTATTTTGCATCAAAGCGTAGGACCGCACCAGCCTTTAACAGAAATGATTTGTTGGGTCCAGCTACAGACAAAAATTTTTCTCTTGTTCCAGTCGGACATACATAACCATAACAAAGCCATTCTTGGCCTTGAATTTATATTGTTCCTCAACAATTTTTCAGCTTATATATGGCGAATGCTCATGAAAAAAAATACATTACAATTTCTTGATCATGAGTCACATCAATGTTACCATCTTATTGCTACAAATATCTATGGAGGTAAAATACGAACAATTGTTGCGACCAAACAAACTTCAATGTTACGCTAATTGCAGAATTTGTGTTAAAACAGAAATTATTTTTCGCCGAAGCTAAATATGTCAAATGTTTACTAAATGATGATTTTTTTTAACATAAAAGTTATACTGAAGTGTAATTATTTTAATAAGCTATGTGCGTTTTCTCCGATTCAGTATTATGTTATGCTTCACACTTAATGATTAGATATAAATTCCGAAGTAGATGAAGTAGTTTTTTTTCATTACTAGTTCCAACAGTGTAACCTTTTTTTACAGCGACTTGTGATACTTAAAATTGCACCTATTACAGAAATGTATGCGTTTGTATGTCTATATTGCTAATAAAATATAATTTATTAATGTCTTGAATCCACACTGTCTGGATAACTTCGACTGGAAAATTTTGAGAAAAATGTTAAAGGAGACTGTGTATGGTTGCAGGGTTCGGATCTCTAGCGTGGGCTGTGTCGGCAGAGTTGTTCGCGCCCAAGATAAGAAGTAGGGCTGCGACCTTGACGGCTTCCACCTGCTGGCTTCTCTGCTTCGTCGTCACATTCTTCTTCGAGAACCTTGTAGACTTGTTTGGAGGTCACACCGTCTTCTGGACCTTCTCTGCCTGCTGCGCGGTGGGTGGCGTCTTCGTATACCTGCTGCTGCCTGAGACGAAGGGCAGGACTCTGAGGGAGATACAAGAACTGCTGGCTGCGTGATTTACCTCCAGTCTCTTGTACTACTTGCTCTCCTGGTCCTTCTATTCTGCCTGGGACGAAGGGCAGGACACTGAAGACAATACTAGATCTGCCGGCTGCATGATCTCCACCTTGTGACTTCCTATTGCACACTTCTGTGCTGCTGCTGCTGCTGTTGTTATTGTTGTTCTTGATGATGATGATGATGATGATGATGATGATGATAATGATGAAGATGACAATGGTGATGATGATGATGATGATGATGATGATGAAGATGACGATGATGATGATGATGATGGTGAAGATGACAATGATGATGATGAAGATGACGATGGTGATGATGGTGACGATGAAGATGACGATGGTGATGATGATTCCTTATGTGCTCTGATAGGAGCTGTTGACTGATCTGTATGATACCCTGGCTCCACCTACCCACTTGACTGAGCACGACTCTCAGAACCATCTCATCTAACATGCATAATGGCATAATGCTTGGTCAGGGCCGGCATTTGGAAACTGTTTGCTGCTGAGTTCGCGTGATTGACTAGACTTCTTCGAATGATGGCTGTAACTCAGTGTCCAACAACAAATTTCTAAAAAGAAAAACTTGTCATTGTAAAACTCGGAATGGTATATATATATTCACAGGTTTGTTAGTTTTATGCTATGGATGACCTTATAATGCAAGATATCGACTGCATAAATCATTAGATTACTATGGCAACATATCAAATCGAGGTGTTTTTACATTATAATGAAAAAGTGTAGAATTTATAAACCAAAATCATGTAAGTACATTGGTTTCCTGAGGAGACTTACGAATCTCCGGAAAAAACAGGCCAAGACTTTCTTAAATATATAGAAGAGTTTGCTCAGTTTTAAACACACTTATAACACCATAAGATCAGTTATAGTAGTGAACTACAAGAACTGTCACATATATTAATAGTATTTAAAAGCTCTGGTTATTTCACCATCATTCTTCCCTATATATAGGAGACAATAATAAAAATATGATGGCATACATACATTGTTTTACTGTGTATTTTATCTTCGTCAGTATATATCACAGTTACTGTTTTTAGTTTAGGTATAACTATGTCGATGTTGTGTGCAATATTTATTGCATGTAATAACACCAGTTCATTGTGTTCCCATATAGGCAAGATTCACGTCATGTGACATATGTAGTTTGAACCAGTGCCACTGACAACGGCGAAGAGTTGAGGGGCCTAGACTAAAAGGACGCGGCATCGGTGGGATTCTGTAAAATTTTATTTGTATATTAATGAATCTTTACATAAACACACTAAACGATATTAATAATTAATACTGAATTGCTTTAATTCCAGTTGATCAAAATTAAAGTGTAAACTAAAGTTTGGAATGGTGTGGATTTGAGATGACATGAATATTTACATGCTTAAAAACGCAGCAGCCGTGTCGACGGCCATGTGACTGTTCCTCTATTCACATTCAAATATTATATATGTATGTATTTAACGTCGATAATCTGTAAAATAATATAGCTTAAGAGCGACAGCTGTTTAAATATGACGTCAAGAAGTTCAAAGTAAGTGTGTATGCCTGCCATGATCTGTGAAAACACTGATACTTATATATTTGTGTAGCGAGTAGGTTTAACTCTGAGATATCGTCATACCTTGTTTTCTGTATAAGCTGTAAAAGCAATCTGCATTCACGAAACACTGTACTACAGTTTGGCGGACAAGCTGTTCGTAAAATAAACTTTTTACTGTAATAATTTAAAGCTATATCTTTCTATGATTAGAGGATATATAAATACTTGTTTTGAAAAAAAAAGTAGAATATGACTTCAATGTGTACCTACGTGTACCTGTTTCAATAATTTAAAAAAATTGTGGATATAATGACTTATTTGATACTTATTTTCGTCAGCTTAAATACATTCTAAAATAAATTTTCTTATGACGTCCAACACCAAAAAATTGATAAATTTTTTACTGTAAAAGGCTGTTTATTTTTCCTTGCACTATGTTGATGAATTTACATCTGCAAATAATTTGAAAGCTTTGTTAATATATGTGACATATTTCAGAAATACAGGTAGATGATATTAAACTACAGAAAATGGAAATTTTATGAGTAATGTGTTTTTTGTATTTATTGTAATAAAATTTTTAAATCAAAATATTATGTATTATTTATATGTTTACTTTCTTGCCTTCCCACAGCAGTGTGTTAATACATTTCCCATTTCCCAAGTTTAACCACATAACAGCATTGTTTTTATACGCAGAACACACTGACATATTACTATTAGAAATTAATACATCTGTATCACTTCATAAAACAGAGTACGAAACAAATAACAACGTAGTCAGCATACAGAATCATTAGTTTGTAAAATAAAGAGTTTGGAACTGACATCGAGAAATAAGTGTATTTTTTCATAAATGGGAACCAAAGCCTAAAATAAATAAAAACACATACTGATACATGACATCAAACATAAAAATATATGTCTTAAATGATTGCCTTCTTGACTTTGATAGAAATTTGTTCTTCTGTTTACAGAATGGCTTAGATATGTCTGTCCAAACTATCTAGTCCATGTTCATACCACATTTACACAAAACATTCAACTGAAAAGTTTTCTAGAGGCGCATTTTAAGTTCCCACTTGTTTTTCGTTTGCTACTTTATTAATTCAGTCCGAATGTTGTCCAGTCCAGGACTGAGATTATAACTTATGGAAATGCATTCATACTTTACATACAAATGTATGGGCAGACGTTCATGTTGAACGTTTATTGATGGGTTACTTGATTTGACTTTTCAAAGTGAATAACAGGTAATAAGTTCTATCAACAGCATGTGATCCACATAAGCTAATGTAACAAAACCATGGTGAACTGAAGAGATTTTTGTTAGCACTTAACATTTAGGTCTTGGCGCTGGTGAAGGGTGAAATGAAGTGAGTACGGAGCAGTGCCAGACTGAAGAGGATGGGGAAACGGAAAATCCCCGCGAAAACCATCAGACCACCTCAGAGAATCGAGCATGGTTCAGTTTGGGGGGAGTCATGTGCTATATCCACGGCGCCAACTGCGGCCCCTAACAAAGCCTTGATGCTAACACCTAAGTACATATACATCTGTGGATATGTACATGTGTACCTGAAATACGGTACGTATACTCCTTAGGCCCAGTACATATACACCTAAATTATGGTACAGGTAACCTAAGATCCGGTACATGTACACCTCCTGTAGTATGTACAAGCCAATCACTGTAGAAGCATTGTCTCCAGCCATATTTAGACGGGCATTCATTAAGAGTACGGATGTCTATGGAAGAAACCACTTCGAAAAGAACATGGTATTCCTCGAGGTACCACGGTATTAATGGGCATTGCCAACTGACAATACCCTGCATATTAAAGGATATATCTCTCCAAAATACATGCGCTCGGCGTAAGTGAATGAATTAAATATTTGCAGTATACGCCATTTCAACATTGAAGAAGTAGAAATCTTTTGTCCTTTGCTTTGGAATAACTTGGTACACACAATCCTTCATTGTTTTGCACCTAAATACCTTGGTGTCACATTCGATTGAACACTGACTTTCAAGCGACATTGTCTGAACACCAAATGTGAAGTATCTCCATGTAATAACATACTAAGACACCTAACAGTAAGAACCACTCTCAGAACTTCAGCCATTGGACCGAGCTTCTCAGCTGCTGAATATGCAACACCAGTGTGGCTTTCTTCTTCACCTTGCAAAGAGGTGGTTGTAGCTCTGAATAGGATTTTCAAAATTGTGTCAGCCTCCCACTCTTATTACTTAATCTCATGTTCTAAGACTGGCAGCTACGTTACCTGAGAAGAAAAGACAAGAAACCAATATAAGGCATCATCTTTTCGGCCATCAACCAGGCCAAAAGAAGCTTAAGTCCTAGAAGGATTACAAGTAGTTGCCCGTGAAAAATGTGGATGACAGAGATCAAGGATCCTATCGCCCCTAGGTGTCGCGGTAACCGAATAGTCAGATCATTCGCCTCTCATCAAGGCGATCCGGGTTTGACTCCTGATGGGGTTCGATCCCCGGATTTCACATGTGAGAATCATGCTGCTGCTGGTCGGCGTGTTTTCTCAGGGATCTCCTGTTTCCCCAGCCGTTCGTTCCGGCGCTAACCATACACATCACATGTCAACCTTCACCAGCCCTAAATACCTCGATGTTGAGTGCTGACTAAAATCAATCACTCCTATCATCCCTGTTTCAGAGAAAATGGTACCTGGTCATAACTTGCTGTATTGAAATTGGAAATCATTGAACAGATTGACAACACTTCCTCCACCCGCTCGCGCTGCACCCTTTCTTGCCACATTAAGGCAATCCTAGTCAGAAGTCAAGGTCAAAGGTAATTTCCAACATGGGCACAGAGCATGCACAAGGTGCCTCATCGCCCCCACAAAACATCTGTGTCGCTGGAAATACATTTGCATTTTACTGATGACACCCGACACTCGCCCACTTTCATTTTGCTTTTATTATTGTATATTGATTCAAAACATGTTATAAAACTCTGCAACAGCCACAAGGCTAGGGATGTAGTTCTTGTCATACAACTACAAATACAGTTACAGTAAAAAATTTATTTTTAAAAAGGTATTCAGTTTATCAGTCAATGTCATTAATAAACATCAATTATTAAAGTAATGATAGATTATCAACCATTAAAAATACAACTTCTACTTGTATACTTGTGCTACTACCATGTCAAGAGGTTTGATAGTTGGTCATAAAGTTGTAAGGAAAATGGTCTTACAGCCGTATGCACATTCTCATATTACCTCTTTATTCTGGTTTTGTGGACAGCCTTACTATTTAGATAGTAGGGAAGTAGACTGCAATGAGATTTCCAAAGACTGAAGAAATGTGTCTGGTCGGGAGCTGAGGGGAAGGCAAGGTTCAGGAATGTGGCTGGGAGTGGGGACAGGCGGAGTGCTATGTGGACCCAACCACCACCCTGACATTCTGCCTTGCCTTCTCCTCATATCCCTACTGTACATGTATACATACATATAGAAGGGAGCTGAGGGGAAGACAAGGTTCAGGAATGTGGCTGAGAGTGGAGACAGGCGGAGTGCTATGTGGCCCCAACCACCACCCTGGCGTTCTGCCTTGCCTTCCCCTCATATCCCTACTATAGATCCTTGTTACAGCATCTAGTAGATGATTCCTCTCACTTATTCAAGTTGTGTTCGAGGGCGACCATTTTTGTCCCAACATGACCACTCAGTCCTCCTATCAGACTCTTGCCCGAGGACCCACCACTGCGATTGCTTCTCTTCCTTTAGCGTTGCTGTCTTTGTCAAAACTTGTGGTACCGCTCCCAGATCATGCTATTCGCTTCCTTATGGCCATTTTGTTACGTAAGAGAGTACATTAGGACGCACAGGACGCCTCAAGTTTATCCCGCCCACTGTAGTTACATGAATGTTACTGCTGTTACCTTATCTTCTTGCATAAGACTTAGTGCTTCTAAAACTAGGGGGGAGGAGTGAATAATAAACTAATGATAACATAATATGTTCTTTAAATTTCTCTGTCAATCGATAGTTACATTATTTTATATTTGTATAAACATATTCAATATTCATAAATTAACTAAATATATGTGACTGGGCGCGTATTCAACAAAGCCAGCACAGACTTAAATAACTACAATTATGCTGGAATTTATCACAATCTCGAACTGTCTGTGACAAAATAACAGTATCTCATTTGTTTACAAGAGTTTAAGCTGCTTTATTAACAACAAAAATATTGTTAGAGTTGAAAAAACTTATTCTTTTGAAAGGACGGTTATTGCTTTCTAATGAAGGCATTTGCAACAAAACCCTATTCCCCTTAAACAGTTCGCCCCATTTTCGGTAGTATGTAACTTGTTATCAGTTGTTTATAAAATAAATAATTAAAAAATAACTTATTACGGAGTCAAATAACAGTAATATGTTTCTTTTCGTCTTCATCTGTCAACAACGCTGGGTATAAAACTTGCAGGTTTTTTTACCTGCTGCAACGTACTTCCAAGAGTGTAACTGTTACCTTAACGATTTCTTTATCTAAATGTAAAGTTGGAATAGTTGCAATATTTAGATGATTAATTTAGATCATAAAGTGGATGAGTTTTCTTACTCAACTATTTCGGGAAAATAATTCAACTAGGCTGTCTATTCCTTGTGGTGACTACAAAATAAAACCATTGACAGAGAAACACGCAGTATAAGAATACATTTTAACCAATTAAAATACAAATTAATGTTTGTTTTTTTTTTAAACATGGTTCCGGCAAATTTAGAAAAATATATTACCTAGATCTTTGCAATACAGCGGTTCTAGATCTATCGTACGTGATGTAAAATACTTTTGTAAAATTGTTGCCATGAAACGTGCGGTATGTTTGTGAGAGAAGTCCGGTAGTGAAGAGTACTTAGTAGTATCTAATCTGGTCGCGACCACGCAGCGCCACCCTCGACCAATCACGTGAACACTATCGATCATACTCATGATACGTCGACCACCACTGGCCAGTCAGGAAGAAGGCCCACTCCATATCTGTTGAGACGTTCCCGATGAGAACAAAGAAACGAGAACTCAGCGACTAGATTACATGGCACTTGAACCCCTGCACGCTTATCATAATTGTTATTTTCCTTTTTTCAAGTGCGCGACCTTTCAGCCGCTAAATACGCGCAGGGACGGGTTGTTTGTCTAGTTTCTGCATTCGCCTTGAAACATACGGTAATATAGTCTGGTCCTGCGCTCACCTGCCTCGTCGTATGAAGCCTAGCACGAGGGAAGAAGAGAGCGACAAGATGATCTCGCAGAAGCAGAACTTCTCTACAGAAGTGAAGGAAGGAGGTTCAATATGGCCGCAGTGTGTCGCTGCTTTAGTAGGTACGATATTGTGACACTAATACCAACATTACTGATCAAACTGCTTACCATGTCAGTTACAAAACTCAACACTGTGTTTATATAAATGAGCCTATCTACAAGGCGTACAGCCACTGACAGGAACGGCGGAATTACTGCTACAGTTAATTGTTTTCAGTTAGTAAAAGTTTCATACAATTCTTTCATTCAGAAAATGTTACACTTAAGCTGCTCTAAAAATATTGCGCTATGTCCGAAGAATTTTGCGTAAAGTAAATTAAGGCAATTCCATACTTAGTATTAAAATATCTCACACTGCAGTATACTTCCAGACATTTCACGATAATTGTTTAGTGAATATATATTTTTAAAAACCAAGAAAGTAAAAAATAACAATTTACTGAAATATACTCTTTTTAATTTCGTACAAATACTTGTTTCTAGTTTGACGTGTATCTGTTTACATTTTTTTAACTTAGATACCGAGCCAAAATGAGGAACACTGGGAAAATTATCACTCAGAAATTTTACTAAGTTATTTATTTACTCTTCTATTTTGAGTTTCGCATTGCTGCGAACATAAAAAATATAGTTTTTTATTAATCTACATACTATACATTATGCCAACAGAAACTTATTTTGTAACCGAATACTATTTAACTTATTGACATTAGCTAATTCTTTAATAACATTGATATCCTTTATATATATAACTAAATTGCAAATTTTGAAGAATTCTTTTTCTGCACTTAATAAAATGTATTGCGTATTTTCCCTCTCTATATCCTTGGTCTCCTATTATCCGAAATGACATGCTTTACTTAATCAAACTGTGTTATGTTTGTGGTTTTGTATTTCATGAGATATTACGAAATAAGTACAAATATTTAGGAAAAACACAGTTTTTCAAAACTTGTCGGAGTACATCCGGGACGCTAATTTATGAAAAAAAAAAAACTCCTTCAGACGAGTGCGTTATCGTAACACTGGTTAGAAGACATCCAATATAGCTAAGCATGCCTTTTCAGACTGTTATGAAACTGTTCTAGCCAGAAATACACACAGCGCAGTTCTAATAACAATGGTCGAGTATGTGGCCGACAAATAAATGATCAAAAGTAATTTTAAATCTACGTATTTTTATTAATTTTCCTAATTCAATTTGGGTAAACTACAAATGCATAATCCTACATAACGATAATTGCTAACTTTGTGAGCAGTAATTTACCCTGAACGTTGCGTGTTATGCGTGATCTCTTGTGACGCAGTTAAATGTTCGAGATTTCGATGACAGAAATTGTTCTTCAGGTATACGTTACTCGAAAATATATTATGCTTATAAATTTAGCAAACCACATTGTCTAAGGCTGTTGCCTGTTTTGTTTTTGTGAATTGGCTCAGAGAACGTTACAATATTAAACTGGTGCTTTTAGCGATGAATTAAGTGTCATGCCCTCTTTAAGTGTCGCAGCAAAATTTGTTTGATATAAAACTTGCCAACTTGTTCTGTGGTTGGTGCGAAGTGATGAAGCGTAGTTTGATGCAGGGTGAATCCTAGGTTAGCTCGCTACGTTATTACGAAACTGCAGGCGTTTGTACAAGTATGTGTGCTAGAGTTGAGTATGTTTGTTTAGGCTAGTGCCCAAGCTCATCCAAACACTTGCAAGACATGCAGGCTATTTATATTACGAGATTCAAAATAACTCTGCAATTTCATAGATTTTTGAGAATATCATACCACAGCAATGTCAGTTGTTCTTTTTTTTTTTTTTACATTTTTAAAATATTGTTCACATAATACTATTTTTTTGCTTCATTCAACGATATTTTTACTCCGTGCGAATGATTTCTCTTCATTATTTCATTGTGGTATTTGTTTTGTCTACAGTGCACTGTTTGGCTGAAGTTTGAATAATTTTAGTAGTGGTGGTGTATGACGAACTAAAGTATTTTGGGGGGTTCACATCAGTTGCATATATTCAACAAAACATTTCATGTTGTCACGATTGGTCTGCTAACTACAGCTTACCGTGCTCTATACGAAGGTTTACAACGAGTTGATCAACAATTAATTCTAGTGACCTGGTGGATCTTGGAAACTTCACCCATGCTGCTGTTTGAAAGCTCCAAGCTGATAGTTTGCCTCGTGGTGTATTACAAAAGCCAATGGCCGGCTTTCAGAGCATGTGTCACGCTGTTTTAACATAGGCCTACGACGGCGCGGTCAGATAGTACATACACTAAAGCGTAGCTAGATACGCTAGACGACCTTCAACACTAGTATCTCTGCAAACGTGTTCTCTATCGGTTGACAACAGGAGTAAAATTATCCTGCCAAAGAATGGTTTATCGGTGACTCGTGGTGGAATAACGTAGACGCGACAAAGCGACACGACAATAATGACGCGACAGTAAAAGTACCGTTATTGCGAACACCAGTTTGGCTGCTGCGTGACACAATAAACAAGTATCACATGTGAATAGTTCGTCTCACTACATTGTAACCTCTAGTACGACAGTGGCGCAAACATAACAACTTGGACTCGCATTGGGTCGGCCATCTTAGTTTCAGTTTCCCATGTTTTACCTGAATCGCTCCAGGCGTGTTCTGGGATGGTTCCTCAACAAAGACTCTTCTCCCAGCTGCTGTCATTGTACTAAGTTGTGTCTCCGTCTATAACGATCTCTCTGTCGACGAGACGTAAACACGCCTTACCAGTTACACCAACATTTGGTCCCAAAATTAAAACTCAGACTCGGTTTATATTTGGAATTCGCATCGCGTCCGCCATATCTGTCGTGCTGGCGTCACAGAACCCTCGGTGCTGATTGGCGGACATATTTGTTTTACTTGTCACGAAGGTCATGTCGCCTCTGTCTCGTCATTTTAATTCCTTCAGCTTAGCACGTTGATTTGCTCGAGCTCATTCTAGCCTACCTCCGATCACTTCCACGCCCTGCCCAACCGAGTGAATATTTGTACACGCTTATTGACTACGGTATCTATAGAACGTTGACGATTGAGTCTTCCTACAGACTCTGAACTTGAGCGACAGACACTTGTATATCCTTCCGTCACCAAGTGCTGAAACTCTCAGCCAATCAGAACATGATTTCACCCACGAGCCCCGAACTATGCGGACAGACAACATATGTGTGTATTTAAAAGTACAAGTCTGATCTATCCCGTTAAATAAAAACTTGAGTCATTACGTTTGTTTTGATATGACTTGACACTGTTAAAACCTTGGTGCATAATAAGTGCAAAATGTTACTGAATTTAGCCAGAGTTTGTGGCGTGCTAGAAGATATTTTTTTGTCAATTTCAAGAGTAAACCAATTTTTCATGACGTGTTTGTGACGAATTATTTATGCCACAGTAATATTGTATCTACGATTGTATAATTACTTTAATGGGATATGTGTGTCACTAGAAAATAAGTTGCTAAAAATATGGTTTAAATTGTTTTCTATGACTTGTTGTTTTGATATTAATTTTGAAACTGCTGGAAATTGCAATAAACATAACGCCCTTTTCAACCTAGAGTATAAAATTTTAATAACACTATTGCTAATCTGGTGCAACATTCGTAAGACATTAATAAGTATTATAATTGTTGAATATTTTAATGTTTTAATAATAAACTCAATTATTTATTACGTAAAACAGTGCAAGCACTCAGCATTTTCAGATATTTAACATGAAAATGATATGGCTTCGTAGGCAATCTGTTTGGTCATTTAAAATATGTTATTGTACAAAAATAAATTCTTAGAGTTACCCAAATTTTATAATGCCTACATCATCTTCCAACAAATTTCACACACAGAAAGGTCGAAGCTACATAACCACGCACTGGACAACAAAGACTTGTTTTTTAATATCGTCATTTTAATTTATTGTTACGCGTTGGGTTCTTAAGATATAGAGCGCTTCATTTTAATTTAAACAAAATGGTATTGCTATTACTAAATAACTTCATGGATTATCGCTCTGTCCACTAGCACCTAAATTGTATATACTTGCATAACAAATAACCCTATATAAAATACCGTCCTACCAAATCCATTTATCTAACTCCATTCCAGCCACTCTCTCATTACTCTCGTCCACTAATACTTCGCCGCATATTAACACTCCCTTAATTCACTGCAGACGTCCGGCTGAATATTCTTCACCAATCCGCATTCTCTAGTAGTCCCTGAGGTCACAATAGTCTTCGTCACTCGTTGCCACCGACGTCGCTCGCTACTCCACTCTCACTCGCCGATCACGCTGTTGTCTTCTAAGACTCCCGGAACTCTATTCATTACCTAATTCTCATGGTGGGGGAAATTATCCCTTGTACATGACAAGTTATTTCTGGAAAGCTACTATACCAATCAGTTAAAGGTTAAAACAGTTCTTTCTGAAATATTGTTGAAATAAACTGCCGATCATCCGTGACAGTGGTTCGTCACTTCATTATCCTGCAACGAGACCACATGCCGCTGATCCAGACCTCATAAATACCGCATTGTTATACGAAGTCGCAGCAGATCCACTGCAGTATCAACTTGCGTGTTGGGGACGACAAGCAACGTCACGGGTGAGGGAGGGGGGAAGCCGGAGCATGTTGCTGAGCATCGACAACAGCTTATCACTTCGCGCGACCTTCAGTTCGTTGCCAACTTGGCTTGTAACAGTATGATAAATAAGTTCTTATGATAATATATCATGTGATTGCTACTTGAACTAACGTAGCTCAAAGTACGACACTTGGAGAACATTTCAACTGGACATTTCCAACAATATCCCATTAGGAATCTGTTAGGTTTAGTCGGGGACTAATAGACAGGTGAGGAGAGAAGGATTTATGGATGATAACAGGCAGACGGCCTAGTTATCAAGAAAGCACAAGCATGCATGAACTGGAATAGTGAATACAAAACCACAATGCGCACTACTTTAATGTTGTACCCAAGGTTACTAGGTGGGCAGATAGAGGGTGCCAAAACCTGCAGAATCCTGCACTTTGTAGCCTACATAATATTTGGGATGTACATTCGTAAGCGAGCCTGGTGTTAAAAGTGAGGGTCACCATCTTTGAACATTTCTTGCAATGGGTTCGTGTTACAAACATAACAGTTTTACTGGACATACGCCACTGTAGGCGAATATTGACATATTGCAGAAAAAACCACAGTAAAACAAAAAACAAAGGAAGTGGAGCCAGTAAGCTGTAGTCAATACACATAAAACATACAGATAATTCCTGAAATGACAGTAGTCATATCTCAGAAGACGACACAAGAACGATATCAGATTAAAAACAACAAAATTAATTCCCAAGTGGAATGTTGTCGACTGGAGAAAGACGACACAAAAACAACAAAATACTGTCGGAAAGAATAAAAACCAACTAAAACGGCATGTGTGAAAAAGACACCAAATGGAGGAACGACGGCAACAACTCAAATGGCGAGCGACACGAATGTGTGTGAACACAGGCAAGCCACAACATAGACAGAAACAGGTGAAACTATAGTGGGCTTGTCAAGAAGACAAGAGATGCTTATATTGCGGGAACTGGTATTTGTTCCCATCTTCAGGCACATGTGCAGACCGAGGATCACTAGCAGACAAGTCAGTTGTCAACTGTCGTCTTGACAAGCCCACTATTGTTTCACGTGTTTCTGTCTGTGTTATTTTTGTTGTCATCGTCGTTCGTCCATTTGGTGTCTTTCTCACACACGCCATTTTGTTAGTTTTTATTTTTCCGTCCGTCATTTTTGTGCCGTCTTTCTCCAGTCGACTTTATTACACTTGGGAACTAATTTTGTTTTCTATTGAATCTGCTTTGTCCTTGTATCGTCTTCTGGGATATGACTATATTCATTTCAGGAATTATCTGTATGTTTTATGTTTGTTGACTGCAGATTACTGTCTTTTATTCCTTTCCTTTTGATTTATTTGGTTTAGTTTGGGTTTTTTCTGCAGTACGGTAGCATTCGCCCGCAATGACGAATGTCCAGAGAAATGTTCTGTTTAAAATAAGGACTATATCTTACCAAGCCATCCTATTGTACGCAGAACATGTAAATACCAAGACATAGTTTACGTCTTAGTGTAGAGTTCTGTGACCTACTTGACTGTCAAATTATAAAACTAGCTTTAGTTCATTTTGATAAAAATTAGAACCTCCAGCTTCTAAAAAGCCGACTGTGTCTAAAGCGACAGAAAATGTGCGGCAGAATACCTTAAGTGTAATAGTTTCATTAATAAGATTTAATTGTTTGATAATTTACAACAATATTTTTAAACGAATATTGGATATTAATTTTGTGAATCACTGAAATGTTGAAAAGCCACAAGTAGTTCAGTATCAGATGAGATGTCTGATTCTCTGTTCTGTTTTAGCGGCAAGATCCTAGCAGTCAAGTGAAACTGGCGATTCTTGCTTTCTCATTGTCTCAAGTCCAGGGGTACACAAACAATGTGGTGTTACAATTAGTGGCATAGCCCAACTTAAGTACCGAACAAAGCTGAGAAAAGTATCGTTGACACATGAAACAGAGCATCACTTGTTTGGTCAGCAGTTATGACTCAGTGTATTTTGTGTAAATATGCCGTATTCTTGACTAACCTGTCGTATTTACTCACGAGAGACGTGGTTTTACTGTGTACAGCAAGCCTTGCATACATGACGGCTGGCTGCGCTCTGGGCTGGACGTCACCGACATACCCACTGCTGCTGAAGACTCACTACATCGAGCTGACGACGATGGAGAAGTCGTGGATAAGCGGTCTGGTGCCTTTGGGCTCAATCTTCAGCCCCTTCATTGCAGGTTTCATGACGGAGTTGGGTCACAAGATTTCTCTGCAGATCACAGCATGCCTCTTTATAGTAGGCTGGGCCGCCATAGCAGCGGCACGCTCTGCAAGTGTCATATATGTTGCTCGTCTCATCCTTGGAATCGCCAACGGCATCACTTTCACCATCTGCCCCACCTACATCGGCGAGATATCTGAGGTGAGCACTCCTCAATTACTGTGTTCGATGTGGAAGTGTTTAATGAGAAGCTATGAATACGATAGCTGTACTTGAATAGTTCATTTGGCCAGTAGTGTACTGGTAGCATTCTCCTACAGATGTCTGCAAGACAAGGCGTGTTCTCTTCATTATTATTGCACTCAAAATAAATTATAAAAAAATTAACATATTTGTAACATGCAACTATGCGGTAAAGTTTTACTTTCTTCATGGCTACAGTTTAGTTCGTTGAAAAATATTTGTTTGGTTAAGGGCTTGTTACTGATTTTTTTCAGACTGGTGACAATAACTAAAATATTTTTTAACAAAGAGCTTTGAAAAAAATTGAGTAAATGTGCTGTCACACGATGCGTAATACTGTGCATGCGTTTTTAAAAATAATGTACCATTGGTCAGCAAAAAAAAAAAAAAAAAAAAAAAAAGCTTCATTTTTGCTTATTTCACGCCAAAAAACGTAGTAATTTGGGAGATGAAATCTAAAAATCTGTTCAGTACATTTCTACAACAAAATTTAGCTACACATTATAACTAATAAGCGTCAAAATTGTGGAGCAAAATTTTGATATGAGTATTAGGCAACAATAAAAAAAAAATATTTTCGAAATCACTGCAAAACTCGGTAACAAGGCCTTAAACCCTTGAATTACAGGACATATACATTGATTCTGATAACCTACGAGTTATTTTCTAGTTACCCTTTCAACAACAGTGAAAGAAACCTGTTCCTAAAACAACCAGTTACACTCTATCGTGTTGTCTAGTTTCAGTACAAGGAACACTTGTTGAGTATTCATAATTTCTGGAAATTCAATTCATTTTAAAAAGTACTTATAACATTGTACAAAAAACATTGATGAAATCTCGGTTTATTGGGTCTTTTATTATTAATGTAATGCAGATAGTTACATTCAAATATCATACAACCTTTTTTTACTACAATGAGAATTCTTCGCAATAATAAAACATACTTCATTGGGGGTAGAACGTTTGTTTCAGTTAAATATGTAAACAGTAATAATAAAGTTAATTTAATACGGCATGTCCACTAATCACTTAATGATCGTACGATTAAGTGATTACCATGTGGCATGGCATTAGTCAATATTATTGATTCAACCTTCAGTGATGAAGTTGTCTAATCTCAGGTTGTACACATGCAGGTGAAGGTACGTGGTGCATTGGGCTCCATGGCACAGCTGTTGTCCACAGCAGGTTATCTGTATGTCTACGTGGTAGGACCCTGGACAAGCTATGTGGCACTGGCTATAGCCTGCGTCGTTATACCAGCCTTGCTGTTTGTTGGCTCCTTCTTCATCCCTGACTCTCCCTACCAACTACTGAGGCGAGGCAAGAGATCAGAGGCTAGGAAGGCTTTCCTCTGGCTGCGTGGCAAGACTGAGTCGTCAGGGGATGATGAGTTGCAGGACATACAGGTGCGGCTACATTAATATATTTAGCACATATTTCACAGCGTATGAGAAGGAAATTATTGGGCCTTTTTCACCCATAAATTTAATGAAAAGGAGATTCATAGCGTATTAAAACATGTAAATAAAGTTAACCCACATTCACTGTTATTTGCAGTTCCTGATGCTTGCTAAACTATGTTCCGACTGGGTGTGTAGATGCAGGTGACAGAGACGATGATGCTGAAGTCCTCTATAAAGGACCTCGTGTCGAGCCGTGCCTCCATCAAGGCGTTATTGCTGGCGCTGGGATTGGTCACATTCCAGCAGCTCGGTGGAGTGAACGCAGTGCTCTTCTTTGCAGAGACAATCTTCGGCATGGGCGGCAATGCCATACAACCCAGCATTGCTGCCATCATAGTTGTCGCTGTCATGTTGGCAGCCTCCATGGCCACGCCCCTTCTCGCGGAGCGTGCTGGGAGAAGAATCCTGCTGCTCGTCTCTGCGGCGGGGGAGTGCCTCACCCTGGTTGGTCCATACTTTCTTTCTCACGGCGCGGTCTGTTCCTAGTCACTCTCCACAGAGTTCCACCTCGGCTTGCCTCATAACTCACACAGCTCGTGATATCTGAGGACATCTCTACAAGTGTCTACTATATCTTCTTATCTCAGGAACATTTTGAGTTTTTAGCAGACCACATCAACTCATCAAACAACGTAATCATTGTCCCTTGGATAACCACATGACATGCAACTATAGAGCTACTGTATTTTTCTGAGAGATTGTCTATTTTATTATTACATGTGTTAATTGAATGGTATTCTAGATGTTCCTGGGATATTCCAAATATGAATATTAAGATTGTGATAGGGTATATGCGTAACACTATCGAGATTCAAAAATATATTTATTGAACTTCGCATTTACACTACCTGATGTGATCATAACTTTACGCCAATACTCGTGGGCTACGTAAAAAATAGTGCGTGAGATCGAAATACAGTTGGCAGGTTTTATCAGTCAACTTTTTTTGTTTTCTTCAGCTTCTGGCCCACGGCGCTGTTATTGATTGTATGTGTTAGTTGGTAAGTTAAAGCGAGACTATGTTGCTCTCACACTTGTGGTTGTTCTAAAAATAGATTATTTCTAACTTATACTCCGTGTGTAAAAATAGGACATTGTGACACACAGGTTGTTTTGAACAGTGAGAACTCTGAAGAGAATTGGCATGAATTTAGGCATTACGGCAAACACTTAGGCCTCAGTGATCTTGCGTCTATAGATTGTGAGTACATTTCCTAGTCATTGCTTATATCACACATAGAAGAGCTATTGAACCCTGGAGACTAGCGATTTTGAACTGTTCTTATAAATGAAGTGCAAGACAAACTGAACCATTATTCTGGACACATACTGTACTAACGACTCGGATCTACTTGTTCATAACTAAGTACGTATACAGAATATTAGTTGTCCTGATGTATAGTTTATGCTTCTTGAGAGTATACATTATAGAAGATGTGGCGATGGATGCACTCGTGTTTGGTTCAACTACATATTGGCGAATTGACTATGAACACTTTGATCATCTATTCCTAAACCGTCAATAAATCTATGCTGTTCGTGACTTATACAATCCTACGGGTGGTATTTATTTACGTGATCACGTATTACATATATATTTCATTTCGAGGAATTAGCAATAATTCATCTTTTGCTAAGTGCTTCGCAGAAACCTACTATATTTACACGACCATCCTCAACACTCGTGGGGTACTGAGGGTAAAATATAGGGTAAATTCACACATTGTGGTTTTGTTTAGATATCACTTCTCTTCGCAAAATCGGTGTTGAAATTCTCCTTTTTATGCAATATGTTAACCTTACAAAGCAAAATTAAAAGATCGTTTCATGCTGAGTGGTGTAATCTAAACAGCATTCTTTCATAGGGATGTTTTATTTTATCTAGTTCTAAGTTTTATTACTAAGTTAGTCTTGTTGGAATTTCATTCCTCTTCTTCACTGTGGATTTATTTTGTAAGTTATCCTGCTGGGTTAGATAACTATAATTACGAGACTTACATAATCTTTTGCCAACGACCTTTTTTCTAATATTTTATTTATAATTGTTATTAGAATGACATAAATATACCGATCGACTATAGTTGATAAATCATACATTATGCGCATTAGTACCTATCAAACACATCCTTATATATATATATATATATATATATATATATATATATATATATATATATATATATATATAAAGACGTGCATAAATAACGTTCAAAGATCTTCGATGCGAAGACGAGTAACATGATACAGAACACTTAGAGTCGAAGAGGCTGAGAGAAGTGTCCGTAAACTTACACGCAAATTGTATTTTGAGTGTCGCAATATTCGTTGACGTAGCGGTGAAATAGCAATAATTGTGAATAAGGGTGGTTGAGGTTATTAGGGAGATTTCCCGGTTTGAAAGACTCGAGGAAACTGCAGTTGCTCGTGGTATCTAGACTATCTTCAGCATCACCACATACAGTTTCTACCAAGAGTTTAAGGACACCGTTATATTAAACCAACAAAACCTTTTGGCCTTATAACTAACCCTACGGGACCTGATTATTAATGACACATGGATAACTGTTTCAGGCTACGTTAAGAGTTTGATTTGTAAAAAAAATTGAAAATAGGGTAGAATTTTTTTTAATAACCTACATTTTTTACACTTTAATGTATTTCGGGAGATGTAAAAATATAAATCAATAGATGATAATTTTTGGGCAGAAACCTAAAATCCTAAGGAATAATTATAACAATAGAATAACTCTCTACTTTTATACTACAAAAATTATGTGACAATCATTACTTTAAAAATAATAATAAAATATGCCACAAAACTGGCCAGGAGGACATTCTTTGGCAATGACGTACATTGTTGTACCGAGCGATATACCGAAGCCTGAGTGGTTTCACATTGTACAACGTGTATATGTCCGTATAAGTCATTTCCAATGATTGTCCTCTTGCCCAGTTTTGTGACATATTTTATAATTAATTTTAAAAATTATTAATGTCACATAATTTTTGTAGGACAAAACTAGAGAGCTAATCTATTAATATAATCATTCCTTAGGGTTTAATTTTTCTGTCCAAAAGTTAGGGTAAACATCATATCCGTGTTTTACATGTTTAAATCCCCAGAAATATAGCGAAGTGAAAAAAATTTAGGTTATTTTAAACAACGAAAAAAAAATTATAACTTAAAAACAAACTATCCTGATTTCGTTTTTTTTTTTTTTTTTTTTTTTTTTTTTTTTTTTTTTTTTTTTTTTTTAACTTATTACACTCTGAACATATTGTGAAATACTTGTCCATGTGTCATTAATAATCAGGTCCCGTAGGAATAATTATAAGGCCAAAACGTTTTGTTAGTTAAACATAATGATGTCCTAAAACTTATCGTAGAAGCTGTACAAGACCCACGTGTGACACTCTGGGAGTGACCCTGTACTTCCCAGACTCAGCGATCCCAAGTGTTCTATAACAACAACATTTTAGGTGCATAACAAACAATGTGATGAAGAGATTTAGGTTAAAAATACAGCCAAAAGCAAAGTTAACTATAGTCTGTTATGTGAACTTTATTCTACTTTCGTGCTAAATTTACTGCCCTGTTATAAAGAAAATATAAAATAATTTTGATATACGGCAAGTTGAGTAATAATTTCCACATACAATTTTCAGGTTGTGCTTGGAGTATTCTTCTACTACACAGACATTGGAATGGATACTTCCAGCTACGGATTCGTGCCCATGTTGTGTCTCGTACTCTACATCGTCGTATATTCGATTGGTAAGTGTACATTTACAGCTTTAATATTTTAACTGACTAAAACGAGAGAAAACATATAATTATTTAAGAACAAACTTGTTATGTCGTTTACTGTTCAATATATATATATATATAATGTTAAACATTTGCTGTCGTGGCACGTAAAGAACATGTTAAATAATTTTCTCACAACTTCAATGGCCACTTATTAGTTGTTAGCACATGACCGGCATCCCAGTCACTATGTCTGAGATAAACGCACACATTAGCAATATACAAATATATCGTCTTTACCTTTGTTTAGAGATAGTCAAAAAATTATATTTCCATTATGCATGTGTCATTGACTCAGAAAGGCTTACAATCAGCAGGGAAACAGGCGTAGTTTGCATTCGATATATGAAAGGGCTAGAAAATGAATAAATGAGCTAGCTAATTCCCCATGTTTAAATGTATCGTGCTTGTCAACACAAGTAATATTACCATAAAACGAAAATGTGAGAAAAGAGAATGTGTTTATTATTTTGTGTAAGTCATAGATTTGTGGGCATTTTTAGAAGTATTTTATTGATCTGTGCTTTTACAACTTTTACCCTCGGTAAATACTCTTTATAAAATAGGTTATTTAAGTTAAAGACACCAACATGCATTTTCAATGTAATATAGTTCAGAGACGATGTAAAATATTTTCGACCACGTTATAACAGTTATTTATAAGAAAACTGTCTGTGTATACAAATTATATTGAGTTAGTGAACTGTTAAAAGAATTTACGTATGTCGTGTCATACTTAATTATTTTCACAAAATTTGTCGTTTATAGATGACTTTGAGGTAGGAAGGCACCGCTATTTAAAAGGAACTTTCTGTTGGGAAGTTTGTACAAAAGAGCATGTATCACCCTGCTAGAGGATTTGTCCACGGAAACTGTGTATGGTTGCAGGGTTCGGACCTCTGGCGTGGGCAGTGTCGGCAGAGTTGTTCGCGCCCAAGATAAGAAGTAAGGCTGCGACCTTGACGGCTTCCACCTGCTGGCTTCTCTGTTTCGTCGTCACATTCTTCTTCGAGAACCTTGTTGCCTTGTTTGGAGGTCACACTGTCTTCTGGACCTTCTCTGTCTGCAGCGCGGTGGGTGGCGTCTTCGTATACCTGCTGCTGCCTGAGACGAGGGGCAGGACTCTGAGGGAGATACAAGAATTGCTGGCTGCGTGATCTCCTTGTCTACGTGTGCTTACCTGCTGTACGTCTGAAGTGGCTCAGTAAGCACTTGTGATCTGCACAGGCCTCAGTACTGACTCTTCAGTTGCGATATCAACTCTCAGAACAACCTTGTCTGACATTGACATGGTCGTGTGTTACAAGATGCAGTGTTAGCATGTTCACTGATAGTTACTCTATGTAACCTCCAGACAGTTTGTTGGTCATTATCTCTCGAAACTATTGTGACTGACTCTGACAAGCATCTTCTCACCTTGTAGTCTCCTCTATGGACAAGAATAATGTATTATTCGGTTGTTACAGATCGCTTACGTTCTGATTTCAACTTTAATGGAATGAAAGTGTCCAACACATAAGCAATATGTGTATTTGTTTCTTATAGAGTCACAATACCGATTAATGCTGCTGAAAACACAGAACCTCATACTGTGTATGTAACATGTTGGACTTGACCTAAACTGAAATAGGTGCCAACTGTATATAAGGTATTACATAAGAAGCTCTCATATGTGTAAGACAATGAAGAGATACACTTTGTGTGCATGTTTGCATTACTGTACCGTGACATTTTACTGGAAGGTCGAGCGGACAATTTTAGCAAAAGTATCTATCTTTCTCAGCTTGTGTTTTGTTACTAAATTCCGAATGGCCATATGTCTACAGTTAGAAAAGAATGTTTAAAAACAAATATGTTAATTCACAGGTTTTTCCGAGAAGAATGAATCTCCTAAAAATTAATAACTTACAAATTTGTAAGAATTGTTTACTGTAAGTGTTAGGATTGCATACAAACGTACAAAAATATATGTGATAATTGCAAACAACTTTATTTATTTGTCCTCTTGGATAACGTTTTACAGCAGCACATATGCCAGATGCCTTATATAGAACGATGCCACACAGGTTGGCATGTCTTCGCCATATCTTGTGTAGTATTGCATCAACAGCTCCGTCTATGTAGATTCACGTTAGTAAACATTTCACTAACCTCTTTGACCACAGTAGGTACGCTGCAAATTAACTTTAATGATCATAGATGACGAAACGATTATTTGCTATTTCAGTAGCTATTAAAACCCCAGGCGTGGTAATAGCTCAGGTAATGACACAGACTATATGACTGGTTCATGGATTATGTGGTAACTGTTCGTATTATGCTGTGTCCATAATATTGCTGAAATATATACATACTTTGCAATGGTTAGGCGTGGGTGTGTTCCTAAACAAGCTGTGTTAAGCATTAACTGTACACAACTATGATATGTCTGTGGATTCATTATATTGGTAGGCGCATGTGCATCTCTAGTCACTGACGGTCAATAACAGTCCAATAACACGACATCAGTAATAGGAACATATTCACAATGGTTTATTCCTACAGGAATTGTCACTTCCACATGGAGATCTAATTTGTTCATGTGTGGTATCGTGAGACATTTTTCACATAGACCTTCTTTTATACTTATGGCAATGCCAGATGATAAGTTCTACTTACAGTTTTAGCTTACTCTGGTTGGTAAATATGACAAACATGTGTTTGTTTTTTAATGGTTGCCACGTAAAACAAATTCTTCAAAACATCTTTAATTTCCACAGGTGACCCAACTAGACCCAAAATATAGTACATATTTTGATTAGTGTACCAATGGGAGGTTCACCAATCTAATAAGAAAGGGCAACTGGTATTTACGAAACATTACGTGATCGTAATTTTTATGGCTAGCTACATTATATGAACGATACTATGTTACAAGTTGAGAATGCATATTTCTGTGATTTGTAGCCCCGTAGGTGTTTTCCTACTGTAAAACATTAGACTTGTAATGTGTACTTCAATATTTCTTTAATTAGAATTATAAAGATGCATATATACATCGTTTTAGGCAGCTTATGACTAGAGATGACGAATATTTTGCCTAAACTTTTAAACGTATTAAAACTTAAGTTAGCGTAAATGTGGGTTTTTACAGGCTACTCCCGTTTCATTAACTCTTCGTTATTCATCGTTTCTCAATTGCAGGATTTATAACGTTCATTTTTATTTTCTGTGCAGAAATGTGTTAATTATATTTAAATTAATTTATTCAGCCGTAATTATATACTATTTTAGCTGATCACGCTACCTTAAATAATTTGAAGCGTTATTAGCATAAAAATATTCAATGTCAATGACAAATTTGAGAACTGATACGATATTATAATAAATATCAAAATGCCACAGTTGTATGTTTGTATCCTTGATCATCTTGTAAGAAAAGTGTATAATATGTTTACTGTAGTGAAACTGTTTGATATATAAACATATTTGATTGTTATACTATATCCTTGCTTAGGTCAGACAAGTTGCAGTTAGTCCCGCATTCCTATTCTCACCAACTATCTAGACCAATCATTGAACGATAGAGGCTGCACATGTCCACTTTTCTGAGAGGCCCTTTAGCAACGTGGTGTTAAGGGTACGGTCTTCCTCAATTTTCATCACCGTATTTTTATTTTATATTTGTACCACACATTTGTTTTATTATTTTAGGCACAAAATGTGATTACATTTTGCTCTTTTTAAATTGTTTTATCTCGTATAGTTTTCTCGTAATGATTCGTTAAAGGCAAAATTTGCATGTTTCCGTTTTAAGGACGACACTAAAACCAACTCACTTACCAAACTGAAAAAAAAAAAAAATCTCAGTGAATAACAATGTCGTAGGCTACAAATACAGGTATGTTAATTTTTGTATTTTTTTAAATATTTAAATTTAAAATTGTTACTTTAAATTTTAACATTTTTATTTGAGTACACAAAGTTTTTATTGTTTGATTTTATTCACGACAAATTGTAGCCTGCAAAGTATTTATTCACTGTGCATTTTTTCAGTTTGGTAAGTCAGTTTTTTTAGTGTAGTTCTTAAAAAGGAAACATGCAAATTTTGACTCTAACAAGCCATTATCCGAAAATTATGACAGATAAAAACATTTTATAAGAGAAGTTTAGTCACATTTAGTCTAAAGTAAGAAAAAATAAAAACACGGTGCTGAAAATTGCTGTACACCGTGCCCTTAAGAGCCGATGAGGGTAAAGTGAGGTGAAAGGAAAATACAACATCAATGTCCGTGCCAGGAATCGAATCCCGGACCTCTTGAACCGTAGACAGGTGCCCAACCGACTACGCTACGACATAGCAATCTATTGCAACACATAGTTTGTTAGTTTCGTTACTTGATATATATTTAAGGATTGCTAATATAATATATTTAGAATTAAAAGTTTAATACTGATGAAGGTCTAAATTTGACTGAAATAACAAGATATTTTTTACTTATTACTTGTACTTAAATAGCCACTTAGACGCTTGCTATGAACCAACAAATAAACTGATCGTGTTAAAAGATGTATATAAATTCGTCGCCCTCCAGAGCGCAACAATCCCTTGGCTGGTTGTTGTGACGTTACATTTGACTCAGTATGACATACATTCTGGGAAGCTTCTCCGTCGATCAGGTGAAGATATTCTCAAAGTAAACAGTCCGTAGTACTTGGCGGTGGTTCGTAATTTTATCAATCTCATATGAGGATACTTGGTGTTCATCCAGACAAACTTAATCACACCACCAAATAACTACTGCATCATATCCCACATGTCGTTACTCTAATAACGACAAGAAAGGTCACACACACACATACACCAGTGGGTGGAGAAGGGTCAGTGCTTGAAGCACATTGGCAGCTTCTTATCACATGGTATGGCTGGCTAGGTTGTAAATAAGTTGTAGGAATTTCTTAAAATGAAGTGGTAAAAACATTCAAAGGAAAAAAAAACGAATTTCTCGTTCTTGTATAGCCTACACAATATTACGAATGTTTATTTAATATTTTCTTAGGTAAACCATGTGATACTTATATTTAACAGTATTTCCTTGTATGTTTCTGTCAGGCTGATATAAAATGCTCTTGTTCAAGTTGTAATGGAGGTAAAGATACTAAGAACTGTAGACTAAGGGCCGTATCTATAAACGGCTTTCGAATGACAACGAACTACTGACCAATGCTTTTTCTATGGGAACACATTGCCTTGCAGCATGCCTCAGGTACAGCATTGGGCCCAGTCGCACTCCAATATACGTCCACTAAGTGTAACAATGTTCCTACAAGGCTGTGGGTAATCACTCTGACATGCTCATACTACTCGCAGTGATACCACGACACGTGTGGCATTACCAGGCCGCTACTGATTGTTCCAAGTATGTATGAAGGTCAATGATACGAACATGGAGCATAGACGGTCATTCTTAACCTAGCGAAGATTATTCTCGAAGAGAGAAGACTGCGCTGTACTTCACGAAATTAGTACATTCAATATCTGACGGAAAAAAACCACGAATGTTTTTACAATGACCAAAAACTGGATGTTTATTATTAAGTAAGGTTAGCTGCGTGTCGGAGGCGTGTGTGCTAAAACAAAAATAGCATAAATTCGACAAGTATCATAATATTCTTATAGGGAATAGCGTACCTTGTGCTGTTATCCCAAGTCAACAACTAATCTTCCATGTATCCTGCGAGCTGAGGTGGGAGTGTTTGACGACACTTTAGCAACGACGTATTAAGAACCAACGAAGGTGAAGTGAAATGAAGCAACAATATAACAGCCATGGATTAGAACCCAGGACCGTTGCGTTTTTAGTCCGTAGAGAATACGGGCTACTTTTCCTATTTCATTGCTGTGACACTCCCACGATCAGGGAGTGGCATACAAGATATCAAGTCCAGATTACAAAGCACTTGAACCCTTACATACTCATCTAATGTTTAAACACGTGGTTTTTTCGCCACTTGACTCACGATAACCAACCATATGTTAGTTCTAGCAGTCACCTCTAAGCTTTCCTTCACGTGTCCTATCTTGGTCCTGAACTAAACACAACTCGCCACTGTCTCTTCCTGACATGGATCTGAGTGAGAAAAAAAGGATATAAAGTATAAATTATATTTGGAAGTGGAAGAAGAAGGACTGTATCTCAAGTGTATAAGAGGGATCATCCCTGAATTGTGGATTTTGTAAATGTTGAAGTCCCGAGTTCAGCGAGTGCCAAGGGATCGACGAGTGCACGTGCAGGGCAGCAAGCGACGTCGGTGACGACGAGTCAGGGAGACTATGTGGGGTCGCGGTGACCAGCGACTGCGGCACAAAAGAGGGTGGAAGGTAAGGGTGAATATAATTAAGAGAGTGAAAGTGTGCAGTGAAGGACAGTGGTAGTGTGCAAGGAGAATCCGGCAGGACTTCCTGGACAGATAGAGAAGAGGGACACATAAATAGTAAGACTGTCGAATAATTGATATTATTTCTAGTTGTGAATTTTTATTGGGTTAATACATAACATTTGTACTTAGCAACAAACAATTTAAATAAAAGTTACAATCAGTAGACTGGTGTGTTATTCAAAGAAGGAAATGTAGCAATAGTCCTTCAATTTAACTAAACTGAAGACGTTCATCCTTAAGGATCTCGTATATTTGTAACAGTTCGGATTACCTGCTCATACTTCAAGAAGTGTTTACATGTGTCATTAACACGTTAAAATATACGGCATATAACTACACGTTAGCTGTACCAGTATTATCTCAATAAATGCCTTACCTCCCATCAGTATTGTTGGCTAGTCTAGACAAAAACATAGCCTGGGACGGTAGCTAGGAAATCTACACAAGCTTTGTATTTATTTGAACTTTTGCGTTCAAAAGTGTGTCAGAAATATTGGTTTATTTCAAAGTATGTAGATATAAGGGTTATAGGTTATTTTTCTATAATAGATATCTGCGTTGTTCATATTTACAAAATAAACACACACGTCTTTCTCAGCACAGAGATGATCAATTTGCTTAGTCCTCTAACGTTTGAAATATGTTACTGTATTTTCAAAGGGCATTCCTGGAATTTACTCTATCCATAACTTGGTATGCTAGTGTGTTAGGGCTGTTAGTGTATTAACAAGTAAATATTAACTTCACCATGAGCGTAATAAGCTGTAGGTCCGTCATCCAACCTTCGTAAGTCAGTAACATTAACTGATTAATTCCAAATGAATTTTATTAGTACCATTATTTCACATAAATGTGAATGTATTTGCACACTTCCAAAATAAACGCACTTGCGGCTGTACAGCAAACACATGAAAAAACGATAGAAACAAAACACAGCCTTCTAGACAGCTGAACAAGAAGTTTTTTTTTATGTACGGAACATACAGGCGACTAAATAATCAGCTATGTAAGGTTGTATATTTATCTGTCAGCCAAGTAAAGGCAGGGCTTGCTATGGTTTCCAAGGTTTGACGGTTGTAATTGTCGCGTGTATCTGTCTGTTTGCTGGTTCATGTGACACGCAGACAGATGACAGGCTATAGTAACTCCAACGAGGAGTCAAATATCACTGTTTATGGGTGCAACGCAAAATTGGCACCTGCGTTGTCTCTGGACGTTCTGTAGTGGAATTAAATACACACACACAGAAGTGTGTGATGACACATGAGGGCTACACAACGGTTGTAAATATGTGTCTATCAAATACCTCGACATAAGTACACTTGCTTTGTTCCCGCATGCAGTACTAACAAATGTATTCAGTTCCGACTGTAGCTGAAAGTGTAAGTAAGAACTAGTTTTACTTGCACTGCACCTGCACTACCCTGAGTGTCGGTGTAAATGGCAGGTAGTGATATGTTATGTGGTTCCCGCTGTGTTATCTCTGACGCTTGTGTGGTCAGGCTCCACGGAGGTACTTGTGTCGTTGTTGCACTTCTATACACGCCTCCCACATATGGCGAGTAGATCTGGCTGGCTCACCTTGGGCCTGACGCGATATGTTGTCAATGTTTGTGATGTTCCTTACTATTACAAAGTCTCAGACCATGTGCGTAGTCGAGAGTATTCCGTATTACTGCGTAGTCGCGATTACTTCAACTAACTTCCTGTTCGGCCGCTGCTGAAGGTACGTTGCCGTCTGATCTTCTCTATGATCACTTAGAGACTTTTGCTTCATACTCTAATGCATGGTTTGTTATAATGATGTTTGATACAGCAGACGCTGACATATACACCCTGTAATATCAAGAACATTATACACTCTCATTTAGTTGGCCCAGGAGGATTGCATCCTCTTAGGCCCTATCTTACCACCTAAGACTGATCTTCTGGTCAGCCTTGGGTAGAGGTTAAGTTTAGTCCTAGCGTGTAACTGGCACTTTGAACAGTAGCTATCTTCACAGGTAGAATGTAGCAGTGGTTCATAGTTGCCTGGAGATTAAATACATACGCCGTAGTGTTGCACGAGTGAAGTAGCGACAAATAGCGAGCTATGTGCTGACACATTCAGAGGATCAGTTAAAACTGCAATTGTTTTCTGCCACTATCACAGTCTGTCTCATTTTCCGTCGGATTCTCCAAGAGACGCAACTGCCTAGCAAACACGAACTCAAAGAGCGAATAATGTTTCGCGATAAAAAAATAAACAGAAGTGTGTATTAAATGTAGCTTTGCCATATCTGACAAAGCATATAGTGTTGCTTATTAAATATGTTTCATTTTAAGTTAGTACAAAGCACGTTCATAATCACCCTTACTGACCTTACATGTGTGGAGATGCAATAGAAATTAGCGTGGCTATAATGTCTGCTCCTACACACAATTGTCCGCAAGGGAACTGTTTGCATACACATTCTACATCACAAGTGCAATGTTATATATCATCTATAGTGCCGATATATTAACTAGGTGTTATATTATAACTATGTTTATCATATTCGAGGGCGAGAACTTAGTTTACTGTCTTTCCTGAGAAGTGTTTTCATTTGACAGGGCTGAGATTCATACTTGTGTAAGTCACAATTTTTGCTAGTGTTGTTTTTGTTTCTATTATTCACATTTTTCAAAAGAAAATTCTGTAACTAATATTTTACTCTTAACTGGATTTATCAATTCCATTTGCGTAGGTATTGCTGGAATGTACTGAATTTTGCATGTGATTACAAAAACCTGTTTGCGAGGAAACTAGTATACCTGCCTTACACCACTGTAAATCTAATCCCCCCATTTGTCATCCAAAGCTGTAGCCAGTCCAACATAATTGCATATTCATATTTTAAGGTACGAGTGGAGTATTTTACTCGTACATAAACCAACATAACAAGCATTGTTTAAGAATCGTAACAGACGTAACACGATACCTATATATACCTATATATATATATATATATATATATATATATATATATATATATATAAGTGATTCGGAATAAAGTGAGCACTCAAAAAAGCCCTGATTAATTTCTTTTTTCTGCCAGTTTATATCTTTCCGCTACATGTAAACATCAACATTGCCACGTGCTTTTATTTACATAGTCTTGTACAATGTTTACATTTACGTTACACTGCTCCGATAAATTTTATCTACAATATGTACTCATTAAATGCACGGGGGCTGAATACATGCTATACTCAGTAGTAATCTTAGTTATAAATACCTGCGAGTTAACGTCTTATAACACTGGTTTCTCTGCGTCTACTCTAACGGCGCTATTACCGTTACGAATCTCGTAAATGCATGCACAGTATATTCGAATTTTTAAATTAAAACCGCCACTAAAAACACACACGACACACGCAACTCAAGAATTCAAGTTTCGTTCAGCATACTGTAAAAAAAACGACGACTCACGTAAAGATAAACAATAAATAACCTATTTTCTTAATGTGTGAAACAAGGGAAAAAATGCTGTTTCTATTTCCAGACACTCAGGCTGGCGATCATAAAACACCACAACTTACATTACTAATGACTTCACATAATAAATATTTTAAAGTATATTAAATACAGAGAGGTCGTTTGCAATTGATGTTGTTTCACTAATGCTGTATTCAAATAAGAAAATACACGGAACTACATGCAGTTATTCGCTACCAACCATACAAACAATAATGTAACTGTTGTTAATGTTGGCTTATATGCAGTAACGGCTAGTGAGTTTTTTCAAAGTTTAAATCTTTAGTGCTCACTTTATTCCGAATGGCCTATAAAATGAATTTTAGAGACGATAACCAAGTATATAAGCATGATACGCGGAAAGAAACTGTTTCTGCACCTATACCACCGCTGTGACAGATGTCATACTATTATTAATCGAAACAACTACCGGCCTAGGAAACATAAATACCTACGCTATTTATCACATACACGGATCGTATCTAACCACTATGTGCAATGTGTGTCTGGTATGGCAATAACTGTACGATTGCTTCACTGATCTTAAATAATATATCTGCCACTAATACACGATGTGTTCTTGCAAACTTGCTCAACACTCGACACGTGCCTTAAATCTGCCAAGTAAACATGTTTGGTATATATAATAACTACGCGTCCATTCACCTCATCGCACAAACAAGAAACGATTAAATGCCTGTCGCAAGCGTTATTACAACGCCTGAAAAAATTAATATTACCGAATTCTAATAACTTTCATTACCATCACACACAGTACAGAACTAGGATTTCCGGTATGCTTTCGGATACGTAGCCACCGGCCAAGTATCGGATTTAAATCACTTCTGAGAATTTGACGGGCGGTTAACTTAACGGGAGGCTACCAGACAGGAAGATTCAGCCAGAGGTTATAAAACCGACTGTTGCATTACTAAACAATGTATTAAATATGGCAACATGTTCTCGTTATTGAATTCAGTCCGAACATTGTTGATAGTAAAGCTTTCAGTCCATATTCGTCAGTGCAGACTACCGGGTTAAAATAATGCAATAAGCACACTAATAGAGTGAAGTAATGTAGTAATGTGGACATACATATGAATGATGAAACAACAGGGGCTTTAGTACTCGTGAGGATCATATGAGACGGGAATGGAGCGGTGGTGGAATGTATGGCCGGGGACTGAAGGGAACACCCAGATAAATCTCGCCGGGCAAGTGTCAAGTACACCAATCTTCCCTCAGGCATAAACATGATCGACTTCATCAGGAAGCGAGCACAAGTCACCATGGTGGGGGGCGAGTGTGCTAACCACTGGATCACCCCGGCCACGTAGTACTAAGTAGTTAGCACTGTGACTAGAGGAAGTCAGCCCCCGGATACTGGCATATAGTACTTAGTCACATAGTAAATTACGCAGTTTGCTCCATTGCTGAGTGGCTACATGGCATAACGTACACTCTGACTTGTCTTAAGGTAGCTGCGTGGCTACATGGTATAACGTACACTCTGACTTGTCTTAAGGTAGCTGCGTGGTCTACAGCAATTTTCATCACCAAGTTTTTATTTTTTATCTGTGCCGGATATTTTGTTTTCATGTTTCAGACAAAAAATATATTTCATTCTTATGACAAATGTTTATACCTCGTGTTTTTCGCGTAGTGGCTTGTTGAAGTCAAAATGTGCATGTTTCCGTTTTAAGGACTACACTAAATCCACCTCACATTCCAAATTGAAATAAAAGTCACAGTGGATAAAGACGTCGCGGGCTACAGTGTCACGTACATAAAAACAAACCATAAAAACTGTTTTGTATTTAAATGAAAATGCTGAAATAGAAAATAAAAATTTACAAAATTCAATAAATATTATAAATACGAACATATTTTATTTGTGGTTTAACATACCTGGACTTGTAGCCTACAACTTCGTTATTCACTGTGAAGTTTTTCAGTTTGGCAAGTGAGTTGGTTTTAGTGCCGTACTTAAAACGGGAACACGCAAATTTTGGCTGTAACGAACTGCTACGCGAAAACTATGCGAGATAAAAAAAATTTTATAAGGACGAAATTTAGTCACATATTGTGTTTAAAACAAGTAAAAAAATTAATTGGTACAAATATCAAAATAAAAACATGTTGATGAAAGTTGCTGTAGACCGCGCTCTTAAGGTAGCTGCCTGGGTGAACGTATTGCGAGGTCTAGAGGTGTGGAAGCAGTAAGGGTGTCTCAGCACGCGCATACCTAGCCTCTAGGCTATGTGTACTAAACTGGCGTGCAATCTTCTCGTCAACATCTTGCCCCTATAAAGACATACAGTCGACCCTATCATTTTATCACGTTATATTTAAAATAAAATTACATTTAAATAGAACCGAAAAAAGAATAATATACGGCGGCTAGAAAATATGCTTCAATAGGTACTAGTGAAAATGAAATGTTTATATACGCGTGTAACGTATTTTGAATGTCATGGGCGTTGAGCAGTTTTCAAATAATCTTATACTAACTGAAGTTCTTCAACCCGCTTGGCGGCCACGGCAGGCAGGCACCTTTAGTGATATGTCTACTTGATTTGTTGACACGTGGTTTAAATGTCAAATATATTTCTATTTTATAACAAATTAGAAAATAAAGAAAAATATTTTACTCTGTGCATTTATTTCTATCTGAAATTAATACTAATGTGAGAAAAAATATAGTGTTTTAATTAGTAACATATTTTAAATAGATGCAAATGTTCAGGAATAAGGTATTACTTTTTACCGCTATTTCATAAATTTTGGAGTTAGCATGATTTCCAACTCAGATCCCCAATAACTACAAACAATATGAGTTAAATAATTTTACGTATATTCCTGTCGCAATACTTATTAAAACATTTTACATAGAACAGTTTTTCTTTTTAAAGGTTATCTTGGGAATTATTTTGTTGAAAACTATTTTATGCAAACGTTTATTCTTCAGTTCAACTCCGTGACTATAAGCTTGGTAGGCGGGGCCCTTAAGGGGAAGCATTTCTCATCGTATTGGATTACTTTAATTGTTGATATAGTTATTATTTCGGAATAAATGTTTGTACATTATAAAGGGACCTGGTGGTGTAAACTATTACTAAGTGAACAGTCCTCATACAACATTAACAATAACATTTCACTCATTTTGTAGGACTGATAAAGCTTAATTTTTTAATAACACATTCGGTAGTCTCACAAGGCATATTACTGAATAACTTCCATTTATGTTATTTTAAAATATGTTGCTCATACTGTACGCGCTATCTTTTACTGAAGTAAACATGATAGCCACACACACACAATTAACAGCAAAAATTAAATTATTCCAAGATGACGACACTTCGTACTAACGGTTCGCGATCACGTGACGCTCCGCGTGTAATCGATTGTGCGACTGATGATCGATCACATGATCGCAATCAATCACACTCGTGATTCTAATGTTCTCCATTGGTCCAAGAGAGATGCAGCCTATATTGTCCTCCCAATGTTGTTACATTACCATTATGAGGAGTATACGTGGGGAAGAGGGAGAGGGGGATTCGAGTCGCGATTATAATACTCTTGACCCTCACGCGAGCTTATCTCAGTCCTTACATAATTTTTTATTTTATTTTATATCTTCTTTTCTTTTTTTAACGCGCGACCTTTCTTGTCGTTGAACGCGCGAGGACAGTTGTTTGTTGTAGTTTCTCGCAGGCTCGTTGCTGTGGAGTTGCTGCCGTGAAGATCTGACCATCTGGCGACATGAAGCTGGGTGAAGATGAAGGAGAGAGTGACACTATGCTGGCGGACAAGCACATCTTCACTTCAGAAGTGAAGCAAGCCAGCTCGGTATGGCCGCAGTGTGTCGCCGGGGTCATAGGTACGTCATTAGTCAACAGTCCTCATTTCAAATACATTCCTTATTCCAGCAGCCTTCATGTTTTATCTCTTCCCTAAACACACATATCTAATGCCATAGTATGTTCTAATGAAAAGAAAAGCTATCTTAAGGAACTACAGTTATTCGAATACATCCCACGTTATAACATTCTCTATCAGAATCAGTTGTTACAATCACTTAAGTTCCACATAACATCTGTTTCTCACTGAATAACCTGTAGAAATCACTGAAATACAGTCAAATGGCAGATGAAATCAACTGAGATGAAGTGAAATATATACTTCTGTCCGTAGCATTAAGTAGCTGGAATAGTCAGCACGGTTTCACGAACTTCAGCTGTTCATTTTTGACCGAAACGACTGTAATTTCACCGAAATAGTATATTTCTTACTGATACACGTTTAGAGTGCCTCTGGACTTAAAGTCAGATTTAAGATTGAATAATTTACTTTTCCGAGTAGACTTGTGTTCCATTCAAGGCAGCGATGCAGTAAAGACCAATTGAATATAAATATGTTTGCCTCTCCAAGTTCAGGAAACATTTCCGGCTCAAGCGCCAACAAATTATTCTATATAGTCTTCTATTAGTAATTAATCGTGAATTTGAGTGTAGTAAAGCGTAGTCTAATAAATAACCTGATACAAAGAATCACGCAAATATAGCATCGTCGTTATTCTTATCCAATATCTTCGTCTACAATAAATAGTAATTCAAACATTATCTGCAGATATGGAGTGCCACTAATGTCATTGGTGTGGTCTTGTGCCGGCAAAGATATTACCTACATTTCGTGGGAATACATGTTCATAGACATAACCTGTAACACTAAGACGACAGTTTTCAAACTTTATCAAAATATTGGCTCTTGTATTCCCATGTACTGCACTGTTGCTCTCGGTTGATGTATTCTATTCAACTTGAACATCTAATCAAATGTTGTTGTGTTGAAAGTTTCATTTTTTCGATGTCGTTGCGAAACAGTACGAGTTATATAACGACTGAATATACGTAATTCACTACAGGCCATCTGATAAGAATATTAGTTCTGTTTATTTTCTGATAAAACCAAATAGCGTCCTGGGAAAAATTGCATTAATCATACAATTACTTTCCTATGAACAATATGCTTAAACTTTACAGACCCAGTTAAATAATTTCAGTTGTAAATAATTTCCCGTCTAACTTATTCTTTAAATTCAACTAATTGTATCAAAATATTACTTATTATTTTTTCTTATCATAACTAATACTTAAAACAAATATCTTCTTCGAAGCAAAACTAGATCCGATGCTTAGAGATGATGGTTTATCGCGGGAAAACTTGACTGTTTGCTGGGTTTCAACACACGTTCATCTTACCAGAAGATTACTGGCTTTAGCTTGTACTTGGAGCTGTTGCCCTATTTGACTAAGCCAATAAGAATACCGCTATTGTAATATTGGATGCCTTTCTGCAGTCAGCTACGTTGTGTCAGATATATATCACCCAATCATACAATTTGCAAAACACTATAGTGTTTGCAAGGGTATGTTGGCACCAAACATATCCACGATATGCCATCATCTCTACCGATGGTTCATGTTTAAACAACATCTTCTTTGTTGCAACAAAATTTGTGTTGTGGAAAAAGAAAATGATATTATATAGCATAAATTACCTTTGCCTATTCCGTAACACTACCACTTTATGTTTGGTGACATTGTTGTTGAATGTAAACAAAAATAATATGATTTGTATTTCCTCTCAAACTATAATAAAATCACCTACTGTACATACGAAACATAAAATATCTAAAAATTGACTAAAAATTATAACAGAAATGCATAAATGTACGCGTATATGTCCATGGTATTATTCCAAACTATCTCCGAGTCTGTCGTGCTGGTTCTAACTTTGCTGTGACGCAACACGTCAACACATGAGCTACTCCGGCAGGTTTCTTGTGTTCCATCTCGCGACAATGTCTTCATTTAATGGCGTTACAAATCTCCTCTAACTCCAGTGTTGTTTACTGTTGTAACCTCGCACGACGTGTCAGCCGGAAACCTTCCTCAGTGATCAGTATAGATTGTTAGCAGTAACGGAACGATACACGAGTTCACACAAACAACTGGCCAATGAAATCAAATTCTGCTCTCGTCTGTACACCCACGTCCGTCGGCCATTTCTCCCGACACTGGTTACCGACAATCTCAGCCAATCAGGCCTCTTCTTCACTCATGACCACAGCTCATTGAAGCTCACAGAATATAATTTGCAACAAGAGACATTAAAATAAAGTGTAAGATGACGTTCATGACGTGATTGGTTGGATAATGTTTTGGTAGGCGTCAACTTTCTGCCCGCTGATCACGACGGTTAAGCGCAGAACTCGCCGACTTCCGAGGAACCATCTTAGACACGAAAACATTTTTCTTACAGACAACAGCCAACGGCAAATTGTTGCGCACAAATCTAATCGAAATTTGTCTTGCGTTATGATAGTTTAACCAAAAATTATCGACTTTCCAATCGTAATTTTTCCTCTAGTCAAGGGCCGCGGTGGCCGAACGCTCAGGCCATTCGCCTCCCACCAAGACGATTCGGGTTCGCTTCCCGGCAGGATTTTCGCATGAGGAAATCCCACCGGACAATGCTGCTGGTCGGCGAGTTTTCTCGAGGATCTCGCATTTCCCCCGCCCCTTCATTCCAGCGCTGCTCCACACTCACCTCATGTCACACCTCACCAGAGTTAAAGACCTCGATGTTGAGCGATGATCAAAAACTCTCACTCACTCACTCCTCTAGTCAACTGAAGTCTAGATTGTCAAATACAAGAACAGGTTTAAAGGTTTTAAAAGCAAAATATATATCGTTGCAGGGCGACGTACAGTTCAAGCCAAGTGTGTAATTTAAAACAACCTGAGGTAGGTAACTGTACTTAACTTCTCAACGACAGAACGGTGATAGTAGTTGTAGATTTGAAGAATTGAACCGGGCATGGCCACCTTTCTTTGCAATCACCTAGAGTGATATAGTAAGGAGCATGGAATATCAATGTCAGTATGAATGGATCGGGAATCGAACCAGCGCCGTGCAGAATTCGAGTCCAGAGACTTGCCACTGCGCCACTTAGACTCTGGCAGGATAACAATGATCATTGTGCCGCACAAATGTAAGCGGTTGTTGCTGATCGTGTGTTGGTGCGAAATTACGGTACGCTGTAGCAAAACTTATAACCTCCCTCGGTTATTTGCAGAGAATATATACACATTAATTTTAACCACTGTTCTAGTTGCGAAATAATAATAACGGAATTTCTTTATTTTCTGGATGCTTCGGAAACCCGTGTTTAGCTAGTCAGTCCCACGCCTCTCTCGACGGCTGCAACTAGTGTCTCCACTCCACAACTAATTCCCGGACGACGCGAAT
>PNEQ01002660.1:24651-37137 GCA_003012365.1 Medauroidea extradentata | reverse complement strand
CGGAAGCAGGGCTAAGAGTCGTGACTTGGCTGGATTTATCTGTGCAGCGAGCACACTGGTTTAAATCTAGCACCGATTTAAAAAGGCTAAACCGCCTACGATTGTCGCACGAGAATACTCGCGGAAGTCGCGGAAGTTGCAGAGGTCACAGAAGTCAGCAGCGAAGAGCACTCGTCGATTTGCGGGCAGTCTGCTTCGTACGAGCCATTGTGTTACCTGCAACCTGATACTAGCATAGAAAAGAGAGAGAGTGTCCCGCTCCGCGGGTGTGCGGCCGCTTATATACACCCTCGGGAGGGCGAAGTAGGGGATGAAGGGATGAGCAACTGGCCCCGCCTGCCTGCGCGCGCATCGGCGCGCGCAGCCTTCCTCCCCCCGCACCCCACTCCAGGCTCCTTGCCCAGCAGCGGCGGAGGGGTGGGAAGACTGCCGTCTCGGTGCACCTGTACTTGGCCGACTGGCCGCCTCCCCCCCCCCCCCCCCCCCCCCCCCCCCCCCCCCCGGCACCCCTTCACATTCCACGGCGCCGCCACACACGTGTTTTAAATACGGTAATGCCGGCGCGCGTGGGCGTAAACTACTCGGGTGCCGGGGCGGGGGGGGAGTTGCCAAACAAACTCCCTCGTTGCGCCCTACCGGGCCGCAACAACGGGAAGTACTACCAAATACATTGGAACTACTAAGAATTTTATTTAAAACTTGATCTATAAGGGAGTGAAAAGTGTTTTCGAAGAATCATTGATGTAGCTGGAACCCAAAGGACTTACGTCCTGATTTTTATGCAGTGAGATGCCCAAATGCATATTAGGTAAGTTCAATATTTTTTAAAATCCGACCATTAAGGGGATGAAAATATTTAAAATGTGTTTTCGATAAACTCTCAATATTTATGGAATCCTTTTTTCAAATAGTGTTGTTTTTCACTTCAAAATGATTAGTAAGCAAATATCCAAAATATTATTTAAGAATTTTTTAAAATTTGATCTCTAAAAAGTGAAAAGGGGAGACATTTTTTATTATGAATTGTCTACATAGCTCAAATGCAATGAACAATTGTAGTGATTATCTATTTTATTATATATTTACATAAATGTCTAATGTACAGTATTTTTCTAACTTTAATTCCTAAGGGGGTGAACATACGTGAAAAACATTTTCTATTTGTGTGGCTTTATATATGTTGAACAATGGTAAAACCAAACAGTTTTGCAAAGAAACCCTTTTTGGAACACAAATGTGTCAACTCTTGTGCACAAGAATGGATTAACGAAATTTCAACATAATTTACTCATGTTTACTGTGCAACCAGGACATATTTTTTATTTATATTGGTGAAAAGATTATGAAATACGGTATTTGTAGGCAAAACCGTAAGTAGTTATGGTATTTGAGTTAATTGTGAATAATTTCAATTTTATTTTACATTTTTATCTTAACGAATATGCAATTTTCCGGTTATCCGTGTTTGTCGATTATCCGTGCATTGCGCGGCACCAATTAACACGGATAATTGGGAGTTTACTGTACCATAAAAGAGTTAAAAATCTGTTTTCAATAAATAATTGATAGCTGTTGATCCAGTTAAGATATAGTTTCTTTCTGCTTCAGAATTTATGACTGTGTAAATACTTGGAAATTGTTTTCCAGAATTTTTCAAAATTTAACCCCTCAGCAGGTGTAAAGGGGTAAAATTAGCTTTAATGAATCTGTAATGTAGCTATTACCAAAAGAGCTTATCATTGATATTTTCACTTCAGGTGGCTAATGATATTTCAAATTTTTTTGAAATCTAACCATTAAAGGGGTGAAAAGAACCAAAATTTGTTCCCTAGATAAATTATTTGAATATTGTGTTGTTTTTGTTTCAGAGTGTAGTTTACTTAGTATCTAAAATGGCGAATAAGGTTTTTCTACTAGGTACAATAACTAATTACCACAGGGATAACTTTAATTTGTAATCCATTAGACAGACTCTCCAAAATGCAAGTATGACCAGAAGTGAAATATAAAGAGTTAGAGTTTGCTGTTCTTCCAATCTATAACGTGGAGCACTGTCTGTATCAGTGGGGCTGTACAGTAAAATTATTATTTTTTTGTTCTCTTTTTTTTTTATGAATATTGCCAACCATTGCCTAATTCACTACCTGATGTTATATAAGTATTGCAAGCAGGCAGAGCTGCAGGTGGTCACTCCAGGAGAATGCTGGGATGGTTCCTTAAAACAGGCTCTTGCCAGCCATCCCCCCCTCCTTGTTTCTCTACCAAGGCCTTGTGTTGTTCGAGGACACATAAAACATCCAAATAAAATAAATAAATTATAAACGTTACACATATACTGTAAACTCTCGATTATCTGTGTTAATTGGTGTCGCCCAACGTACTGATAATCGGGAAACATGGATAACCCGAAAATAGCACATTTGTTAGTATAAAATGTAAATAAAAAAAATTAAAAAATTAATTTATTTATAATTAACTCATACCATAATGACTTATGGCTTTGCCTACAAATACATTATTCCACAACCTTTCCACTAAAATAAATAAAAATATGTACAGGTTGCATGGTAAACACGAGAAAAAATTACGTTGAAATTTTGTTAATCGTACTTGAGCATCCTCGCTAATCCAATCTTGCGCGCAAGAGTTGACACACATTATGTTCCAAAAAGAGTTCTTCACAAAAAATTTTGGTTTTTACAGTGTTCAACATACAGAAAGCCGCATGGATGATCCAAAAACCGGTTAATCGGTGCACTGATAATCGGGACTTTACTGTACCTCAAAAAATTTTTATCTGCTGGAAATTGAGGTTGTAGTGTTATAAATCAAGGTATTGAGTCCTTATGTACTCCGGCATAAATGGTGTTGTAGCATGTCATATATACTCTTTTTACGGGAAACTACTTTACTTATTCCCATTACATTTATCTACGAAAAGAACACATACCTCAAACTACGTATGTTTTTATAATTTAAAAGATGCAGCATGCTCATTTGAAATATGGCTAAAAATCATTTTTTTAAACGACTGTAACTCTGTTAATACTGTACCATTTAGATTCATATGACACAACATTAGAAGCGTGTGTTGGCCGTAACTACATAGTACTTAATATCTGCAAATGAAAATGTAGGGTCACCGCTTACAGCCCCACAGGAAAAAACCAACTATGGAAACACTGCATGCCAGCCCAGTGTGCCGCTTGAATAGAGACTATATTTCCATCTGACCTCCATCTAGACCTTATCGTCTGTATGGCTCAAATACAGATAAGTACATCTTGGCTCATAGGCCTCTCACTTCTCAATGCCATTGGATCAAGGTTATAATGTTTTTAGATGATGTTTGCTATCTTTGGGCACAGAAATTAAAGTTTTAACTCGGGTTTTTTGTTAAAAATTTAATTTAATGGTACCATGGTAAATTAATGCAGAAAATCAAGGATTTTTTGTATTTAGATTTCATGGGTATAGTTTTTCACTTGTAAAAACCATTTTAATAATAAGAGAGCCTATTAATAATTTGTTTACAAGATCAAAGGTTTAGTTCTTCTGTTCGTTGCTGCACTCGAGCTCTTTAATTTAATGCTTTGCTGATACAGCAGCCTTATGCCTAAGAATGTTAAATCGTAGTGGCATGGCTTGCTTCATGGCTGTTGTGACATCTTGCTAGTTGCAATTGAGTTTTGGTATTACATAATTATGTGAATTTTTTTTTAAATGGGTAAGAGTTTTAATAATTGCATGAGTTAAATGCAATTTTCTAATTTGTGTTTGTTACAGTTAATGTTTTCAGGTTTAACTACACCTCCACTGTTTAGGATAAGGTGAAGTTTTTTTTTTGGTGTAGCTGTATTTTTGTTGTACATAATCAGGTAAACTAGTTTTATTGGAAACCAAATGAGTAGGTATGTTAGATCCTAGCTTTGAAAGGGAGGCAAACTACAACTTAATGTTTTCACTCTCATTGCCATCTGTAGGGTGACATGATGTAAATAATTTTGCCTGCTCTAAAGTTAACAGGATACTGTTCTTTTGTTCCAAAATACTACAGTAGTCTATTGATATCCTAATTTTCAAAGAGTGACACACAGATGCACATTATCACTACACAGAATGGGAATGCCCAGTTTATTTGCTACGCTGGGTACAATATAGTATACTGCATCTTGACTGCTGGCCTAGTTGGCAGCTTGTTAGGAACTACATGGCTGCTGTCTTGTATGCAATGTGCTAGGGCTTGGAATGTCTCCTGACTAGTGCAGCTAGGTTGAGGCAGTTTCCTACTTGGCATTGCAGTGCCCCTGCATTGTCACTGTCATTGTCTACTGTAGTCGTTTCTCTGTATGGCTGATGAAGATGTTTCAACACACATACATGACATTCATTTTATTACACAACATTTAAATTAAAACTTCAAATCAGAAAGTCGTAATATTTTACCACCTGATTCCCAGTATTTTAATGTAGGTATCAAAATTAAAAACTGATAGTTTGATTAGTTTTGCAGAAGTAGACTTAAATCATAATTTAATGCTGTCATTTGAAGTTTGAGGAACTTGCGTGGACCAGCATCAAGATTTAAAAGCTAATGAATGTTTAATTTTAAATTAAATACTCTGTCACTAGTTAACTTAGAAGGGCAACGTAATGGTTAAGTACGAATCTTTATAGAAATTCGTGAAAATAAAGAAGCCCCTTACTCTGTTACATATTATGTACACCCCTAAGTTTAGGTGAAATATTGTATGTATTTCGAATTTTGTGTGTTTGCGACAATGGTTTTTGCTCACAAAGTACAAGAGACTGAGTGAGTGCATGTTTTACAAATTTTTATGCAAGCACTGTGAATGGTGGCACAGAGGTAAAACATCATAATTGTATTCGAGGGGACCTGGATTCAATTCCCAGCTGGCTGCAGTTTTTCAGACAAATGCTAGGATGGCTTCTAGTATTAGCTATTACTAATACCTTCTTAATTTCTGGTTTGTCTGAACTACTAGTTCCGTCTCAAATTACATGTTCATTAAGCTCTATTATAGACATTTTGGAATGAAGTGAGCCTTTTTGAAAGTCCTCCTTTATGTCTATTTTCAGCTAGTTCATATTTTTCCGCTGTCTTCAAATATAAACTTTGCTTCATGTTTTTATTTACGTTTGCTTGTACATTGTTCATATCTACATTAACCTTCCCAAATATGTTATCTACAATTACTACGTTTCCATGTCATTTTGAAATTGTTTACAAAACCCTTATAGTTTTGAAAACGCTCATCGAAAAAAGATTCAAAACAATTTGAGTCTCAAGGTCTTTTCACCAAAAATTGGGATCACATTAGATTGAGTCGGGCGTAAAATGCCATGGAAACTCGGATCGCACTGAAAACAAATAAAAAGTAAACACACACATACTCGACAGTTGTTTTGGCCTTCAGATTTTCTGTTGACAGGTGCGTGTATGTTTTTGTAAAATTTAATATCGAGCATTAGCAGGAATATGCGGTCAACAGAAGATGTGTTAGTTTTATTAGAAATTAGTATTAAAGAGTTTTCAAGTTCAAGTTAACCATGTTTCGCATTCTTAATTACTGGACGAAAGAGTCTATTTCCCTATGAAAAAAAAAAAAATAAACAGACAATTGTATGTATTTATTTATTTCATGTCAGCCAACTTAAATTTCAATTGTACCAACGTTACCACACGCAAATTTGTCCAGCAAACTGAAATCTATTTCTGTCGGATCCAAAGTCTGAATGTAGACTGGTATTGTACTCAGTTGGGTCTCAATACTGAATTCGTTTTCAAAACTATATGGAAACGTAGTAAATATCTACTCATTAAATACACAAGCAAACTACGTAGGATATCATTTATTATGTTATAAGTTATTACAAATATCTCAAAATAACTTAGAAAAGATAGGTTTCTGTATTGCAGCTCTTTAATATACAGCTTGCACTGCGCTGCCTCTAAGATTCCTTCCGAATTGTTTGTACACAATTGTTAGACAAATTGTTAACAAAAATGCAAGCAAAACCTCTGGATTTATGTTTAGTGCATCATAATATTGTAGCAGTGACAAGCAATAAAAAATTATTTTAAAACCTTTTTCGAATTATATCTCAACAAACGTTTTACATGTGAAGTAGGCCTATGCATGTCTTCAGTCCCATGTCAATCTTGAATAAAATACACAAGCAAACAAACATTCTGGGAACTATAAATATATATCAATAACTGCTTAAATGAAGAAAACTGAACAGTTCATTTTTAATACTATTTGTTTTTGTGCTCATTTATTCTAAAATGGAAGCTTATAATGCATAACTGATAAAGTGATAAGCTAGGTTTATAGGTCTGCAATGTGTCCAATCACAATATATTATGAAACACAAATATAAATACTTGCACTTTGCTACACATCATATTCCAAAAGTGAAACTGCCCCTGCCAGTAATCAAACTCACGGATGCAATTCTTAAAATGCTTTTCCGTTTACCTTCAAGCAATAATAAAGGCATTTAGACAGAAAATAAAAAAAGTACTGTTTAATACCAAGTTATTCTGATGACAAGTTCTAGCCACCATCAAATGTATTAACAATTCACAGAATATCTATAGTTTTATATCACTTGACAACAGTAGTAACATACTTTTTATTCTGGTAGTTCTGTGTGTGTGATAAAATTAACATATATTTCAGTGCACAATGTACAGTATACCAAGTACAATGCTGAGTTGCGAAGTTTGCTCATGCTATCTCGTGATTAAATTATGAACTCTGTGGCGCTGATCGTAGACAGACAGTGAGAACTGAGCTGACGACGGAATACGTCGACACAATCACTTGGTTTGTCAGCGTAAGTTAAATTGTGTGATCGTTAGGAGCTTGCATAGTTTGATAAAAAAAAAAAGTTTATCAACTATACAAAAATACAAATATTTCTATTTCATTTGATTTTAATTAATGATTGTTGTATTTAAATATGAAAATGCATAGATTTACATTTGGTAATTCACTGCCAATCATGCATAGAATGAGGCAACCATTGTTAGTTTGGAATTATATGCAGTAACTGGCAGTTTGTTTTTGCGAAATTTGATTTCAACTGTGCTCACTTTATCCTGAACCACCTATACTTCAAATACCTACTTTTTATTTAAGGATTATTTAGTAATACATACCTGTTTACAAGATTCATAAACTTGAAGTTACAAAACCAAATTATGAACCAAATATTATTGTTAATTAAATTCCTTTATGAATTAATTACATTTTTTAGTACTTTTCAATTTTCCCTGTCTCATCTGTTTGGAGTTTAGACGTACTTTGTTATTCCTCTTGCCACTTTATTTCTAATCCATGATAATAATTGCAAAAAATTAATGTGTTTTTGTGAGCAGTTATCAGTACTGAAACCAATTACGTAGGCAAATCATAATTTGTGTCGTAACAACGGATGTGTGGTCAATTGTAAGTAGTTAATAGGTAAAAGGTATATTCCGTTCATTTTCAGATATGTGTTACGGGAACTTGGCCATGGTGATAAAGTGAAAAATGTAAGTATTGTTTTGTTCTTGTATGTGTGAAACCATTACACTTTTAAGGTATGATTCCTAATGCACGACTCACGTGACGCTAACTGCGCAGCCGTGCATCGCTAGCTACTGCGTATGCGCAGTACAGAAGGGAGACTCAACAATTCTGAAATCGCGTCGCGTCACGTGAGTTGCGCCTTAGGAATCATACCTTCAATGTTTAAGAATTATATTAAGGCTTGTGAAGATTTTCATGTTGTTTTTGTGAACTGTTTTATTATTTGTGTATTTATTTTTACAAAAGTAATGATTTGGCCTAGTCAGTTTCTTAGTAGCAGACATTTGTTTCAACACACATACAAATACAAGTTATTGTGTTTGTGTTAAGTTGTGAGATAGGCACTCCGCGTAATTCAGTATGAAAAAATTTAAAAAAATGCTATCTACTTCTGGGTTATTTTTGGTTATTTTATACTTGCATACAAAAATAAAAATTGTGGACTTTAAGAACAAATGAACTCATAGTTTATTTTTCGTCAGGCTGTTATAACTCTCCGTATCTTAGTGAAACATATTGTCTAGCAGCTGCTCAGCTTCACGAGTAGACATGATCGAACCAAAAAACCAAGTAAGCCTGCACTGTTATAAACTTGCAGCAGACCATTATAAGAACGTGCAGAAGCATCCCACGCACTCAATGGCCTCGTTTGCTGATAGAAACTAATTTATTAAGTAGATATTACTTGTAATAAGTAATATTGTTAGTAAAAAGATTGTGTGTGCTTATCCACAGCATGCTAATATGACACGTAATTACTTAAGTAACTAGGGATCTATGTCCTGCAACACTTCCTAACTTATTACTGTCACTGATTTGATTAAAGAAAAAACGTAAGCCTATCACCACACTCACCCTAGCAGCCCCGGCATCGCAGGCTTGCCAGTTACAGTGAGCTACGAGTTACTTGGTGGGAACATTCGCTGTTGCCACACTGTCGTATAAGGCCATGAAAACACTTAAAATCTTGTATCTGTCTTTGCCTAACTAATACCTCGTAACACTCTGTAAAATAAAAATGCCTCAAATGAACAAGACTATTCACAAAAATCTATATGGCTTATAAAAACATTACTTGAAATGGCTCTGAAATTTAGATCTGATACTTACAGGTTGCTACAAATTGCTTTTGTTCACCCCACAAATGAAACAATGCCAAGTGTCCTCTATCAACCCATCTCTACTAGTTTCTCAACTTTACTTTTTCTTATTTATACTTTAAAAAATGGACATGAAGACAAACATGCATGTTTGCACTCACATGTTTCAACAATCCACAAGTTTACTTTCAGACCTTGATGTTTATGGTTTGAATTCCAGAGAAAGATATTGATCAGCCTGCCATTGAACAGCCAGCCATTTCATTTTGTCTCTACTATTTTGAGTCCTGTATACTGACAATTAAACTACATTACTAGTTACTGAGTACATGTGGTACTGGACGAGCAGGAGAAAGAGATGAAAAAAGTCAGACTTTTTTTTATCTTTCGTCATGAAGTCTTTCCTTTACGAGATTCGTTACAGAAAACTTGGGTGGCACAGATTAGCTCATAACTGACAGACTTATTTTTAATAAAACAGAAAAAACACAACTTTCACATAATTTTCCGTGTTACTAAATTAATTATTTTTGGGCAAAAAAAATTACATTGTTACATCATCAGACACTTGAACCACTTTTTAAAAAGCTCAACATATTAATGTGAAAAAATTGTAACTAAACACTCACTAATATTTTTAAAAAGTTAAAATCTTAAATATTCTTTTAAATTCAAAGAATAAGATTATTATGTTACTAAATGTATGCCTTTTTCAATTCTTATAAGGCAGTGAAAACAGGTAGGTTATTGTATTATTCTGTGCAGTCACTTTTATTTTGGCAAGTTATCGTTGCAATTCATGTACATAATAACTAGTAGTCTTTCTGATTCATGACATGATGATTGCTGTCAGTAATGAAACAAATACCCATGTAATTGTATAGTGAAATAATTTCTGGTGTGCAGTTTTAACATTACTGCTCAGTAATTTCCTAAAATGACAATGTGCCATTGTGTATGTGAGAAACTTTGAATTCTCTTCCTTTAGCTACCCTCAAACTGTGCCCTCGAAGGACTGACCAGTGGGATTGTGGCAGCATGGAAGATGTATGGTGATCCCAAGTGAGTGTTATCAGTTTGTAACTACAGTCGTCTTATCATCTGTTATTTAATTTATTTTTTTTTTGTGTTGAATATATGTTTTATCATCTTGGTTTTCGAGAAGGTTCATATTTTGTTGCATCATAATACCTGCATAATTACTCCAGTTCGTCATGTGCAGTGTGTTGTGTTAAGAGCAGTTAAAACAAACACAGTTTTGTGTGATGTGAGCTTCATTTAAATTTTTTGAATAAACTTGGAGCAGCTGCCATCCTGACAATGTGCTTCAGTGCTTGTAGCAGCAGTCTTTGTAAAAAAAATTTTTTCTGTTTGAAACTTGCTCAGTTATACGAGTTGACAGCTTACCAAATTAGCTTGGTTAACTATGTTCACTGACTGTGTTGCATGGAGGGAACTTAGAATATTTAACTAATATCCTAAATATTTTGCTTGTAAATTTAAATGTTATGCTTAACTGTTGCTCTTAGAATTTGTAGCACGTGGTATTTCTATGTTGAGGATGGTCTAAAATAAATTACTGGTGTTGAAAAAATGTTGATAACAGTATGTCGCTATTTAAAAAAGTTAAAAGTAAATATCATGTATGGTCATATAACACCTAGCTGTTCGTAAGTAAGTTCCCACTGAAGAAGTTTCTCTGCTTAATAAGAAACTTTGTGCCATATCTGTTTACGTATGCGTATTTTGACATTTTATTAATGTTTTTGTGAGTAATAGACATTATATTTTTCATTTCCTTCAGAAACATGTGCAGTGATTCAAATTACTCTCATGTTATCTCATTGTTATGAAGTTAATTAATGTTTTTATTTTAACATTATTGTTTTAAGTCTCTTTGTTGAATTTTTGAACTATTTTTTTAATGGTCGCACAAGTCATACAGGGGCAATCAATCTTTGCTGTAGCACACTATAAGTACAGTCTTTTGTTAAAAAAAAAATATTGATAGCATTTGAAGACTTTCTTTTTACAAGAGATGTGGGAAGAGGCTGCTAAGCTATTTATTACAATAACATTTCAATAGAAATGTACAAGCACTCACAGAACTGTATCTGCAGATGAATAAACAAGCAGGTCAGTATGTTACTAATCCAGGCAACCACCAGGTCTCAACATAAGATAAAACTACCTTGCCACATTTTTTAATTTCCCACCACACCCTAGTCCTTGGTCACAAAGTGTATTATTTAAGTACCACAATTTACTGTCTAGCCACTGCGGTGTACCACTACTGCTCGCCCAGAGAAGGTGGTTTGGCTTGTGAAACAGCCCAACAGTGTCATCAATCTGTGTTTTTTTGTTTACTTACCTGCAAGTACAGTTTTGTGAGTAATTGTACATTTATATCTACAGTTTTTATTGTGTAAATTGGTAATCTAATTTGGGGTGGCTTACAAACAAGCTGTTACAAAATGTACCTAAAACTACAACAGCGCAACATTGGTGACCTGCTTTGTTCAAACCTATTACTTATCCAGGCATTGATTTTTATTAACGTCAAAAATTCAGCAGCCTAAGAAAATGAACCAAAGATATTCCTTTTCTACTGGGAGTAATATCCCTAAAATGTTGAGCTTTTTGGTATCTTATTGATAGTGTCGTATGCATAACTTTTTAAATTAAGTACATTCTTATTCATGCCAGATGAGACACTCTGAATTATGTAGTATGAGTTAGTAGTACATATTTGTACACATTTAAAATTTCTACACAGTTGGTGTAGCAAGCCAGAAGATAGTTGGGCTGTGTGATACTATAGATCCTTTGATAAAGTTTAGTTAAAAGTATGATTTGTAAGACATGTGTTGTCTTGTAAGAATACTATTAAAGTGTAGTAGTACTTTCAAGTTCTTTTTATTGTAGCATTTATCATGTAATTTTTTTACTTTAAATGTTTCCGTAGAATTAGTACAAATCTGGCATGACTGCATTTAATTCAGAACGTTTCTCTCACAGTGTTACTATACCATGACTGTACAAATAGCTTAATAGTAGACAACATTGATGTAAAGCATAGTTGTCGGGAATAATGTTTTCATATCAGTAACACCTTTGTGCTGAAATAACTTTATTTCAGGACCTATCTCCTTGGTTTGTAAGTGTTTGAATTTTCAGATTCATTCTAAGAATTATTGTAGTGATTGTAGTGGAGAAGCTGTGCACTGAAAAGTACTGAGGAAATTTGTGTTGTAGTGCGGTTGTCATGATAGTAGTGGAAGACGTCACATACAACATCTGCGACCAAAGGTTCCACGAGTTCTATCTGAGGGAGCAGAACCCAGAAATTCGAGTTGTGAGGAGGACACTCACGCAAATTGCCAAATGGGGCAAGTTGGGACCAAAGAAGGAACTGCTTGTGTAAGTGAAATGGCATTGTTTGTAACTATTTGCCTTATAACTGAGACAATAACCACCTTAATCCCTAGGATGTGCCGGTCATCTCAAGGCTGACACTCAAAATGACCGACACCTCTGAGAGATAGGGGCAGGCTAGGCCCAGATGTGTATTATGGGTTTTCCACGTGCATACTGTAAGGTGGATGGGCACCTGACCTCTACTACTTTAGTGAATAATTACATGTTTCAAGGTTACCACATGTTGTGGTGTGCTAATAATAGAGTTAGCATATTGTTAGTTTTAGTTAATTTTTCTTAAATTAGGGTGATAAATGTGAATTTAACAGTTTTGTTTTGAAACTGCATATGAATCTGTTCATTTAGTG
>PNEQ01002660.1:0-23651 GCA_003012365.1 Medauroidea extradentata | reverse complement strand
ATATCTAAAGATCTGTTGTGATAAACAAACGGCAATAAACCGACCCGTGGAACTAAAACAAAGTGACTTGTGCTTTCACAACCATTCTTAATTAACCTTGAGAGTTCAAGTAGCTAATGACACTCTACTGGGCTATCCGGCAGCAAAAAAAAACAATAATCGTAAAATAAGTAAGAGTGCATAAAGACGCATTACAATACTCTTAAAATAATGTTTAAAAACCAGAGCCGAATCCATGAAATAATCAGTACAGTCTCCTATAAGTACCAAAACATAATAACAACAACAATAATACAGTAATAATAATAATAATAGTAATGAAAATGTTAGTGGTAAAAAATAAAAGGCTTAAATGAAATCCAAGGTTCGATATCATGCATTTATGTTTCAATAAATATCTGTATATTTACATAACACATTCTATTTACGACTATTCTTACCATTGAATCATGGCATTAAAGTAAAATCTTGTTAAGGTATTTAATATCATGACATGGTCAGTATCATTGACCTATTTCTTTTTACAGTTTGCACAGTTACATTGTTAATTTTCTCTGTGAAAGTGAAATTTAAAATAACCTGGGTTCCCAAAGCTACCTACATTCTTACAGTATTACTAACATTTAAATTACATAATTCCTTTCTAGAATGCACAAATATTTATCAAGGAAAATACCATCTTCAGTCACTTCACTGCACAGGTCTCTCCACAGTCATGAATGTTAATGTGATCACCCATGTGCAGAAACCGCCAAGGCCGTAAGAAACATATTATGTCACCTCATAATGAGAATAAAGATCAAAGCATAAAATCTCAAGTAAGTATACCATTATGTAATTTGGAGAAGAAGGAAGAGGATGGACATGCTCACAAAATACTAGCACATTGCCTAAAGTAGAGCTTGGCAAATTTGATAGATCAAAAATATTACTCATTCGTGCACCAATATACATGTACAATTTTCTTTGTAATCAAATAAAATATTAATTTAGCTAGTATTAATACAGTTTTATTGATTTACAAATAACACATTTAGAACATTTATAACCAAATTTTGTTTACTGAATTGAATATAGTTTGTAAAATATGTAGCATATTAATATTTGAATAATGTTTGGAATACGAGCTATTTTGTTTACCTCTTTACCTCTTAAAAATTCAAAGTATACAAATGCAATTCAATCTCAAAACTCAGACTTTGCAAACATTTATATTTAGATAAATTATGATGGTTACTTAATAAAAAAATCTATTGATGTATTGACAATTATACAGAAGATTAAAATTATGTAGGCCTAAATATATTTAATTTGTAAATAGACACCATTAATGTTCCAAATAGAAATACAGAAGGCTGTATGAATGGAGTTTAGCAAAATAGAGAGAGAAAAAATGTGTTGGTTGTTCGTGGATGTATTATTCGCACTGTCTCGTTTCTTGTCTTTTACTGATTTGGCTAGTGCGATGTTTTTGGATTTATCGAGGTTTTTAGTACTGTTGATAACTTATTTTGCTTGCTTTCCTTGGATTCCGATTTGGTTCCGCTTTTGGCATGATTTTATGAACGATTGTTTATGACCTGCGTTGTTCTATTATGATTTTGATTTGGTAACATTTTGCCTGGCTTTTAGTGAATAAAGTGCGTGGCTCGTGTCATTGACTTTATCTTATACCGGCTTATGATTTCAAGAAATGAGTAGAAAGTGAGCCAGTTTGCCGCTCAGAAAGAAGTACGAGATCATCCAGCAAGTGGATTAAAACAATATTCCGAAAACTGAAATTGCACTGCAGAATGGCATCCGGAAGTCTACTATGTTCACCATTTTAAAAATGAGGGACGAAATAATAAACACAGTACAGAGGGAAGGCCGCAGTGTTCAGCTGAAAAATCTGAGACGCACGGCTCACACAGATTTAGAGGCATCATTGTTAGAATCGTTTGGCCAGATTAGATCACGAAATCTGCCTGTAAGCGGGCAGATGATGCAAAGAAAAGCAGAGGAACTTGCCCTGAGGTTAGGTGTTAACCTAAAATTTTCGAGTGGGTGACTGGAACGTTTTAAAGTGTGTCATGGAATATCCAGCCACAAGGTCGTTGGTGAAAGTGCATTGGTTAATCCACAATCGGTGAGTGAATTGTTGCTTGTGCTTCAGAACATTCTCAAATGCTACGAGCCTCACAACATGTATAATGCCGACGAGCTGGGAATGTTTTAAAACCTCGTGCCAGATAGCACCCTAGCAGTGAGAGGAGACACGTGCAAGGGTGCAAAGAGGAGCAAGGAGCGCCTCACTGCCCTTTTGTGCTGCAACATGGACGGCAGCGACAAAATGAAGCCCCTCATGATCTGGAAATTTAAAAAACCAAGAGGCTTCAAAGGAAATATTATCCCACGTGACTACGACTGGAAGAAGGCATGGATGACCTCTGCGGTGTTCACAAGGTGGCTCCGCGGTTTAGACACGAAAATGGGCGCCGCCAACAGAAAAGTGGTCTTCTTCGTCAACAATTGCTCCGCACATCCCGAGCTCGACAACCTCAGAAACATTGAGCTGGTGTTTCTTCCGAAAAACACCACCAGCTTGCTTTAGCCTCTGGACCAGTGGATAATTCAACAGGTGAAGCTGAAAATTCGGGAGATGCTTGTGAGAAACATGGTTTTTAAGGCGATAGAGAGGATTGTTGCCAGCTGGAGAGCAGTGAAAGAAACTTCAATCGCCAACTGTTTCTGCCATGCTCACTTCGTCGCGCCAGTCGACGAAGAGGCTGCCGTCAGCTCCGAAGACCCGCACGACCCCAACACCATATAATGACAAGCCGCAGCCAGGACCATCAACAACGCCTCACCGTACTCTTATGGCAGTCACTCAGCCATGCAACGAGGAAACATGACAGCAGTTGGCTCCAGACTGCATTTTGAGGAGTTTGTGAGAGCAGATGACGACATTGCAGTGTGGGGTCCCCTTGACTATGCTGCAGAGGTCCAGGGGCAGCAGGAGTCGAGTGGCGAAGAAGATGGGGAGAGAGAAACAGAAGAGCCTGAACTACATAGTTATGACAACAAAAGATATACTCAAGACCAGAGACATCTACGCCGCAGTGCTACGGCAGCACAACGCGAGTGAAGAAAAGTGGACCCACTTTGCCCATTTACGAGAGTTCATCGAACAAAGTCTGGTTCAAAATAAAAAAACAGACCACGATAAAAGACTTCTTCAAGAAGTAGGAAGTTTATTACTGTATTAAAGTTTTGCTGATATTGTAGTGATTTCAGATGATATTTTAATTGATATGTTACATTTTACTCGTGTAAATGCCTTGTCCTAATTTTGAGTAACACTCGGGAGAAACAAGGCGCCGTCTACTGGCACGTGTGTTTGTGTGAGTGCGGTACGATGCTAAGGGCAGTGTTGTCCGTATCATGTACTGCCGCATCACCTCAACGCCTAGGCGTGAATACATTCTTATCGTAAAACTCTTTTATCTTTGGGACTTTAAGCGGGGACGGCATTGTTTTATTCAAGAAATAGCTAAATGTTTAATGGACTACCCATTCTGAGTTTTACATGCATCCCGTTTGTATATAGGCTATAGCAGCCTGGAAAAGTCATTTTAAGCTTTTCTGACGCCCCGTAGCAAAGGTATTAAAAACACCTTTGCTACGGGGGTCAGAAAAGCTTGAAAGTTATATTGCTTAGTCGTTTGAAGTGTATTTCCTTTTCATAGATAGACAGTGTGTACACAAGTTTATGAGTTTCGTATAAAAAAGTTCTTGCGACATGCTGCAACGCTGTTTAGGCACAGGCAAGCGGCCGCTAAATTATTCTTACATAGTGGTCATGTGAAGCTATATGGGCTACAAAATAAGGTAGGGTGATGTGATGAGGAAACAATGTGCCCAAACCTGTACTCGAACCGGGGATCCCTTGTACTGTAGACCGGCACTTTGACTACGCTACAGAGGCCGGCTACCGGGTGAAGCTGTGCGTGGTTAAATTTAAGTGTATCTAAATATATCTAAATATAAGAGTATGTAAGTGTATCTAAATTTATCTAAACATAAGTGTATGTAATTGTCATGCCAACAATACTAAACGTGTGTAGTGTTACTAGGCGAGTGACGAACAACGAAAAACAAGTGAAATGCTTCAGCTACTTGCTGCTGAGCTGACGAGTCTGGTATTGATTGCTTGCAAGACAGGACGCGCATCTTGCTCATGCAGACTGGGAGGGAGAGCCAGCTGGCAACCCTCCCCTCGCTTACTTGCCTCCGTCTTCCTCTTGCCTTCTTACCTTTCTGGCCGGCCTCGCAGCTGACACGTATTCCGACACGATACCCAAGATTTTCAATCGCTAATTCGCCATCTGTCGTTGAAACGTAATAGAATTTTTAAGTCACTATCATTTAAGTAGTCAGCTGCATGTGTTTTCAACACATCAATGAAGGTTCCATTGCCCATGTACCAGTACCGTATTTTTTTCCCCGGGGTAGGGGGGTCGGCATACCGTACTTAGTTTTCGGGTATTCTTTCCTAGGAGACGTCTGTCTGTTAAAAAAATATTTTTATTTGATTTAAAAGTTCTTCTTTTATGCGCTAGAGACAACTGAACATTGTTTAAGGCATTTAAAGGCAATTTTTGATATGTAGGGGTTAGTCAAAATTTCTCAAAATACCCATTACGACCCTCCCTCTATTACAACCCTATCCTCGGAAACTGCGAGGGCTCGTAATAGTGAGAGTCTACTAATAATGATAAGACTACCTTCTTGAATCTGTCAATGAAAATCACAGTTTAAAATATGAGAGATGGGTTGCCCTTCGTGAGCCCCTCTTGAAAAAAATTTTTTTTTTCATGTGTTTCCAGCCTGATTGATTAAATAGAATTGCCTTTTATTTATCAAAGTTTTTGTATGTTTAGTGTTTGAAGTTCTATCCTAAACTTTTTGTGTAAATAGTTTCCTGTCATCAGTATGTTATGTGTAAAGAAAGTACCTAGATGGCACAATTTTTTTTGTGTGTTCATGCACATATACTTTGTGAAAAAATTAAACATGCGTGTATATCAAGTGAGTTCACAGCACTATCTAAAACCACCCCATGTACTACTTGTTCATGGAATGAGTAGTCTAAGTTGCATCTCTATGTGTTGATATTATTTTTACCCAGCCTGACAGCTGGTTTTGTTATTACTGTATTATTATTATTATTATTATTATTATTATTATTATTATTATTATTATTATTTTAACTCAGTGGAATTAATGATGTAGAAGTCAGACCACTTGTTGCCAGCCATGTTGGTTGTGTTCAATTCCCGACAGGATCATTACTAATTTTCGCATGTGAGATATGTGATAGGTGTTGCCATTAGCTGGCAGATTTTCTTAAGGTGTGTCCAGTTTCCTTGTCCTTGCATTCTGTCATTGCTCCATCATAACAAGTGTTGAAGACATTAATGTAAAATACTCACCAAATTAGATCTACTTATCCCAACTCAACTCGTACACAGTAGAGAATTTTCAGTGGACTACAAAGGCAACGTTAAAATGTTGGTAGGAAATTTTCTCTTGTTGACTTGGGAAATTTTTTGAAACTTCAGTAGTTTTGTTGATGTTAGTGAATGGTGTATGAGAAAAGTTAATTTTAATTATTATTACTATTTTAGTATTTGATGGTTAGAATTTTTCAGAGGACATAATACCTCAAAAAATTGTTATACTTACTCTGTATGTGCAGCAAAGGAGACCTAGTTTCTGTGGTGTATTACCGTTCTGGATACTCCCCGGACCAGATCCCGAGTCAGCGGGAGTGGGACGCACGGCTGATGGTGGAGCGCTCACGAGCCATCAAGTCACCCACTATCCAATACCACCTTGCAGGCACCAAGAAAGTCCAGCAGGCACTGGCCCACCCTCTTGTGGTGGAGAAGTTTCTCAAGGAGCCTTACAAAGTGGAAGCTGTACGTGAAATATTCACTGGCCTCTACTCCCTGGATTTTGTAAGTTTGTGTTTGTGTCCTTCTACGGTGTTGTAGTTGGTCTGTTCGTGTTCCTTGTATGCCCTGTTATCTCTGTGTACGGTACTTTGATATGGTATTGTTAAGTTTATATTGCACATAGTAATATACAAACACGGAGCATTAGCACATTAGCCTTTTCACTGCTATTGACAAATATATTTGTACGTAAATTGTATGCAGTTTATGCTAGGGACAAATACGTATAGCTGTCCTATCTAAACGTCATTCACTGCACAAAATTTTATGTGTATTTGTCTAGTTACTTTTGCTTTCACTGCTACAGACTCATTAACACTGCTATATCCCAACGTTATCTAGGTGATTTCTGTAAGTAAGGTCGTGTTTATCGACCTTTGTAGAATGTATTTGAGGTTTGAAGAGATTGATAACTGTTTCCTTTTTCAACAGTGTGTGTACATCTCTAGTCACTCGCCTATGAGCTGTGTGTACTCGAGAATTGTGTTTGCAATCACCTTTTCAACTCGGATAGTTATTCTGTTCCTTCAAACATGGATAGTGATAATAGCACTATCTTCTCGTGCATTGGAAATATTTTGTGCTTTATCACATTTGTCCTCCTTGGTTTCCAAAATTCATGAAATTTTAAATGTTATACGATTATATTATAGACCTACTTGTATGTAGTGTTCTTATATGCAGTTGGTTACATTTTTGTTACATATTCATATTTTTTTGTGGTCCTGGATTACGTACAATTTTTTACTTGTTTATAAATATGAAAACATATTTTTCCTTTGTGGCACAAAAAACTACAAAAATAAAGGTTTAGGAATGAGATACTTAAATCATAATAAGGACCTTCTACATCAACTGCAAAATCATCAGCAAGACAAAGATCCCTTAGTACTCTGTCAAAAAGTGAAATAAGTGCTAAATAACACAAATGTGAACTATTGTAAAAGAAAAAAAAAAAGATGGAAAATTTGTGACACATACAGTATTCATGATTTTGACAACAAAGATTATGGTAATCAAATCAGTCTGACTAAGGCAGAAACAAATGGTATTTTTTTTTTTTTTTTACTTGTTTTCTACTTTTTTTTTCTCTCCAAAATCACTTATGGAGCATATTGCTACAGAAACAAATACAGTAGGTACTATAATTTATTGTTGAAAACACCCGTCTATTTGAGCAGTCCCACAACAATAAATAGGCAAAAACAGGCTTGGAGGAAATTATTGTATTTTAGCTTGCTTTTCCAAAAATATGTAATGTCCAGAGACCATTTACTTTTATTGTTGAGACTGTTGCATTTTTCAGATAAAAATATTCCTGCAAGTGGTGACGGGCTACGTAAAAATTGCACACTTGTTGACAGTCACAGGGAGTTGTTCAGATCTGCAATGTGGCCATTTGAAAACTTGTGTATTGAAATGTACATGAAGCAACAAGATTAACACACGGACAATGGAGAAAAACGTTTTGAATTGTGCTGTTAATAATCAGCCAAACATGTTTCTATACAAACATTACGCAGGGTGTCGTATTTCATGTCTTTCGACTCACCTGGGACCTCTAAAGAAAAACAAAACTTATATGCTGCTAAAAAAGTAGGTTAAATTAGGACATTAAGGTTCGTTTGTGACACTGCACTACTGGTTTTCGTGGACTCATGTTTATTCCCACTTGAATCTTGCACTATAAAACGTCGAAATTGCTTCTGAGGGCAACATAATCATATTACCACACATTTAGAAAATGTAAAGCACATCCAATACGTAATCATCACAAAAACTGCAAACGTGCATCAAAGACTCAACATTCAAAATGGTTGACTACTGACTAGATGGTTACGAAAGTTTGCGTGGATACTGTAGGTCAGCCAAAATTTCAAGTTTTAGCTGTTCGAAATTTTACTCCAAGAAAATTTACCCACGTCTGAAATTTTACTTGATGGCCCCTCGATAAACTTCTCACCCTGCTTGGGAACAGGGTAGTGCCATTAGATGAAAGTCACCCATTTGGCACGAAAAAATGTAAACAGTAGACATAACCAAAACCACAGTGAAGAGAAAATTAATGCACAGGATTGAAACTATCGAAGAAACAAGCACAAAACTAATATCAGACGCTACATTATTCTAGAACCCTGATTTTACGAATACACCGCGGTTCCTCTCATCTCATTCAAAAATCGCTACCGGCCTATTCCCTACCCCCCTCCCCCACAGTTGTCAAATTATAAATGAATTTTTTTCTTCGAAGGACCACTTGTCGGACGCTGATTTTCATAGCGTTTTGCGGGAAATTACTTAATGTAATAATATAAACATAAAGTGATACCAGTAACCATTCATCTTCCAATCAAAAGCACACAGCTGAGCAGCAGATATGACCAACCCTTGTCCCCAAAAAAATTAGTAAACTGAGCTTCTGAGTGTCTTCTCGCGAACAAATAGCCAGACTTCCATAGTGTTTAATGGAAAAATAATTCGAGTGATAGTTGAAATATAAATTTATATCGATAGGCAGACGTCTTACGATCTAAAGAACACAGCTGAATAGTAGATAAGACCAAACTTTGTCCCCAAAAAAATGAGAATACTGAGCTCCCGAGTGTTACAATAAAAACACCACCTTCCAAGTTCCTTCCTGCAAATGGTGAGTAAATTTTTATTTTTGTTTTATGAGGGAAACAAGACAATATAGTAATAAAATAATAATTTTTACAGATGGACAGGGATCTTCAGAAAAAATTAGGTACGTGAAATCGGTAGCTGCAATCTCCTGTTACCATCAAAACAAACTTTAACGCACATGTGCACTGGCATACATTACAAGCCAGCACTTTGCCAATGTAAATTATTCACTAGTGTAAAGGAAAAAGTGGATGTATTTATTCATTATACTGTTGTAAATAATTACAACATGAATTAAAAGTTACATCAGAACAATCCCATGATATTTGATATTACAATCTCCTGTTATCACCAAAACAAATTTTAACGCACTTATGCACAGACATGCATTACTAGTCAGCACAATGCCCATGTAAATTATTCATCCGAGTAAAGGGAAAAGCAGATGTATTTATTCATTGCACTGTTGTAAATATCTACAATATTAATTAACAGTTATGTCAAAACAATCCCTTGATATTTGATACTATGTAAGTCATTTATTAAAAAAAATGTACAAATGATTGTACGCAAATGTAGGTAGAATTAGTGTACAGGATGGACAGATAGTGCTGCTGTATAAATGTTCACAAAATGGAGGATAGATAGCAGCACCGTGGCGTATACAGATGTTCAACCAGCCAAAAATGCTACTTTGTGACGTTCTTAACTAAATTTGTCGAAAATTACATGTATAAGTATGTTGTGTAAAAATATATTGGTAGTTCTGGAATCACGCAATACACGAACATCTAATTTGTTTCCAAATTATGACGTAGCCATGGGGGGAGACAAATGTTTCTACAGATGGCTGAAAGGTAGCATGTTCATCGTGCTCTCGTGATATGAAATGCACATTTTGCGACAGAACACCATGCAGAAACGCACTGTTCAAGCAAATTGTGCGTCAAGTTAATTGTTAAGTATATATGGTGTTAACCTAGTAAGAAAAAATAATTTCAGGCTATTATTGATGGGGTTTGTGTCAGAATGTAAACACAGTTGGTGCGAGGCAAGAGAGATATGACTTAGAGACGTGGAGAAATAGCCTAGAAGGCCATACTGTAGTTAAATGAGCATGTATGCATGCGCCAGAATGATGCCTCTGTAGTATGGCCTCCATTTAGATGTTAATACGTTGTACTGGCGGAGGGAGTAGGCCAGCTGGCTTGGAATGGGCAGCACCGTCGCAAAGTTTTCAAATGATCACTGCTGCATTTTGTAACGGATTTTCACCATTTTTGTTTTACTTTTAATATTGTGACTTGCCAAGTAATAACTGCAACTCTACAACTTAAGTTTTAACACTGTGAATTAGATAATACATTTTAAAATCATTGTCAATGTAATTCCTTACAATTTTTTTTGTAAAAATTGTTTTTTTTTTTTAGGGTTCCTGAGACTGTGTTCGTAAAATGGCTACATTCGTTAAATCCAGTGTGTGTGTGTGTGTGTGTGTCTATATATATATATATATATATATATATATGTTCCTACCTTCTTTAAACCTTGAAAGATGAGTCCATCACTTCTTGGTGATTGACAAAACCTGGTCACGAGACTGAGATAACCTACTCTACTCCAGGGAGTGAATTTTCTTTAGTGCCTTGCGCATGTTCCCAGCTTTTGACTGTTTCAAACATAAAACGATGCACAACCAATAAACAGACTAGTACAAAAAAATTAAGAGACGATGCGAAAGCTAATAGTAAATGCCCAGTTTTCAAAAAGTGTAAAATTTGCTTTCAAGGAAAAGGTAACACAAACCAAATAATTTTTTTTCCCATCTAGATCATTAAATTGAGGTTTTTTTGTTGAATCTCTGGTGAAAAATTTGAAATCACATTTTTTCCCCTGGATTTTTTTAATTCTAGCATCAGTGATCACCCTGAAGCAAGGGTACCTTTATTGTTACTATGGATGCATTGCTCAGAAAAGCAACACAAAATGTTCTAAACACCAACAGAACAAAGTTTTAGTCAAGTAGAGGGTGATCACCCCCTAATTTTCATGAAGGGGAAGTTTTATAGTGGTTTCTTGATGGGTTGAAGATCTTAATAACAGTAATCATTGTGCAAAGAATTGTAATTTAACTCCATATGGTTTTCAATATTTTCCCAAAATACAATTTTAAAATTTAATTTTCAAGTGTCTCCCTTCAGAATTGTGCTGGACAAGAATTTCAACGGGTAGCCACACCTCATTTTTGTTAAGAAATCACCTCCCAAATTTTGTAACATGAGTTAAATTAAGAAAATGCTTGTATAGTAAGAAATAAGGTGCACGCTACTTCGTATTCAAACAGTTGTTAAAAGTTATGCTGGGACTGATATTATCTGGTCTTGGCAGGATGAGTTTGGAGAGAAGGCATTGCAGATGGGCTTAGACACTCCAGAGAAGTTTGTTCTCAAGCCACAAAGAGAAGGTGGAGGTAACAACGTGTACGGCACTGAAATACAAGATGCTCTACTAGCTATGAAGGACTCTAAGGAACGAACAGCATGGATACTGATGGAACGGATTACACCTCCAATTCAAAAATGTTACGTTGTTCGTCCAGGACAGGAAGGCCTTCCAGAGCTGGTGGACCTCGTATCCGAGCTGGGGATATTTGGAGTCATCATTGCGTATGTATCTTCACTCAAGTCTACATACTTACTGTAGGAACCTATATCCATAGAACCCAGATAGAGTCGAACCGCCTTTTATTAACACATGCTGTTTTAACACTTTCCCACATGTTACACCTACTTTTTGTGGTCCCATTAGCTGCTTTTACATTAGGATTTTTTTTCCTTTTACTCTTTCCTGCATTTTACAACAATTTTTCTAGGTCTCTTGAGAAGTGTAAAAATGTAATTATTTAATTCAAATTAACACCCACCAAACCAAAAATTAAAAAAAGACTGTCCTTGCTTTCTACTAAAAACTTTCACAACTCTACTAATGAAGAATACCTGAACCTTCCTGGGTCATTCCATATACAATTTCAATTAAATGGTAAAATGCTATTATAATAGTGAACGATACTGAAAGAAGCTAAATCTAACAATATTTATAGATAGTGTAAATAACTTAATTATTTGTATATTTTCTGGTGATGAAATATGTATTAATTTATTTAAAAAAAAATTTTTATGACGATTTAATATATGATTGGCCTATTAAGTAATATTAGCTAGTTTGGAAATACATGCATGTAAAAATTTTACTGTAATATCTCTTAGCAATTGATGAGGTTATTCTCAATGTTAGATTAATATTTTTTTTTCCTGAGTAAGAAGTATAGTATTATTGTTTAAAATAGTTTTTTTTTTTTCAAGTTAATTAATTTTTGGAAGGAATATTATCATTATCTGCAGAGGCTCTATTGGGAGAGAGCTAGAGTTATAGCAAATCATAAAATAAGTAATGCCTATTATAGAAGACGCAAATTTTTGTGGTAAATTAGACTAATTTTTATAGTGAGCCTGAAGTCATCGTGGAAAAGCAGTAAGAAATTGCTTAGGAACGTTCAGATTTAACTACATGTACTGTATTTAAATGTGTTTTTTTTTCTCGTAAATTTGGCTTTGCATATTATACATTTTAGTCTGACTGAAAATTAAATATTTTGTTGATATTTGCTCGTATGTTTTACGGATAAATGAAATAGACGGTTTCTATTGCAAGTCTAACCAGAGGTCTGAGAATTCCTTTAAATTTTATGTTTTGCCAACTAAGATAATTAACTAATCACTAGCCGAGGTATCAATGTTGAATGGAATGATTTTGTGTGGCTGTAATGGGGATGGTAAAGATGGCTTTTTTTTTTTGTTAAGTGTAGTGTATGGAGTAGCGCCTGAATCGTAACCATTAACATGTCTAGGACTGAGAATCCCAGAATACATTTTTATTAAAAAAAAAAAAAACCATTCAATATTTTATTGGTATAATTTCTCTGTTGAGGTACCGTATATGATAGTACAGGCGGTTTATAAATGAATATAGGGGTTTCAGAGCTTTATAATATTTATTACATTGAACGTACAGCTATAAATGGTAAATGAAAGAGCAACTCAAACAGTTTCATCTAGAAGCTTATAAGTGTTCAATATGTGAAGTGCCCAGCCACTTACCTACCTTATTTGAACTTAAATATTTTTTTTTGTAACTAAATTTAAATCTTTAATAACAGACTTTATGCCTATTCAATATTGGTTCATCATGTGTTCGGGATGATACAACAGGTTTCAATAACCTAGTAATTGGCTACATGGTTAATTTAAATTCATCTTTTCAAAATTTAAATATACAATACAGTTGGGAATTTTGAAGTAGAATCATTTGGTTATTTTCCTGGCTTGTTTGGTTTCAAATTGACCACAGTAAAATTTTAATTAAGTTTTTTGACATAACTTTTCTTTGTATTTTTCTTAATTTTTGAGTTTTGGCAAATGTTAGTATCGTATTAAATGATTCCTGGTGAAGTGAGTAACTTCTTGTGTTGCAAGCTTCTCCAGGCTGTAGGATTTCTGGCGCCGACATTGTAGTTCATCGCTTGCTTCATGGAATTTCTTCATGACGTAGGTTATTGACGCACGTTGGCCAGCCATCGCAGGGGGTTGCTTAGGGTATTGCGCCGCGAAACTAGTTCCGCTGTTGCTCACCGTTTGTTCCCAATTATTCTATTTGTGTTAATATTCTGTATTATTTTAATGTAAAAACTATTAATTTAAATCTTGAAATCTTTTGTTATATGTTTTAAGAGTAATTTTACTGTTTTTGGGAGTATGGGGTTCTTTTGTATCACTCCGCAGAGGGATACTTTAGGTATCATGACCGTCCAGGATTTAACAGTCGTACGGGGATGACGCGAGAGGAAGGACGTGTGTCGGTCAGATGGGGGAGAAAGCCTGAAGTGCGTTGACGTGGTTAGGAGAGAATGGACTTAGACTTTGATTTAAGTTACAGTGAATTATTGGGTAATGGGTGTCACGGGGATAGAAACAGGTAAGTAAATCCCAGTAGTTTTTATATATTTTTTTCTTTTGTCAATATTCCTAACCTAAACCATACAAGTCAGGCGGAAATATCATGGTAGCTAAGCATCGCTTGAAAGGTTGATAGGATTTTAATGCAAAATGCAATAGCTATGACCGGTACCGTATATTGTGGAATGTAATTTTCATGAGAATAAATTAACTATTGACGAATTTGGGTTTCTCTATTCAAATTAAACCTGACTGATGGGTGTGTGAAATCTACTAATCTACATTTAACTAAACAAACTGAGCTATCCGGAGCACGTCGGCTTACACAACATTAACATCGACAGTTGATGCGTTGATAAACAAAGAGACGTCACACTACATAACCTCAACGCCCCAAACAGTAAGACGCGTCACAAATGTGGGCATCATTTGTCACACTGCACACATGAAGTCGATAGCCTAGTTCTTCCCAAACTTTGATTAGTGTGTCTGCAGTAATTGTCGCAACAGCTGCTGCAATCCTGTTTCTTAATTCGGGGAGGTTAGCTGGTAGTGGAGGCACATACATTTGAACCTTGATGAAGCCCCAAAGGTAGAAATCGCATGGCGTTAGATTGGGTGAATGTGGAGGCCATGCAAAACAAGCTCTGTCATTAGGCCCCTTGCGACCAAGCCAGCCGTCGGGAACAGTGTCGTTCAATCATTCGCGTACTACGTTGTGCCAGTGAGGTGGCGCGCCATCTTGCTGGAAAATGAAGTTCTCTGGAAAGTCGTACCGGTTACAGTTGGTTCACCAAAAAACAAGGGCCCATAAACCTTCTGTAGGGATACGGCACAAAAAACCATTCATTTTAGGGGAGTCTCGTTGCAGTTGTACCATATAGTGAGGATTTTCTAAGCCCCAGATCCGCACATTGTTGAGTGTTAACATGTCGACTAAGATGAAAGGTCAATTCGTAGCTAGAGACAACACGATCAATAAAATCTTCATTCGTAGTCAACATGTTCACAGCGAAGTTAGCACGTGTTATGTAGGCGTTAGAGCCTGTAACAACTGTAAACGGTAAGGCCATAGTTGTAAGCATCTTTTTAAAACCGCCCAAACAGTTGACACAGGAATTTCTAATTTACGACTAGCCTTCGAACAGATTTTTTTTGGGCTGCGAGTGAACGACTCTCACTCGCTCAACAGTCTCTTCACTAACTCTTGATCATCCCATACTCTTCCGTCTACAAAGGCAGCCACTCTCTTTCTTCAAACTGGCGATACCATCTACGGATGTTGTTACGACTGGGAGGATCTCTACCGAACTTAATACAGAACGCACGGTGCACAGTAACTACAGATTTGGTCTTTGCAAACTGTAAGATGCAAAATGCTTTCTGTTCACTAGTCGCCATCTTTGCTATTACTGCTTCCTAGCGGATGGTGGGTGAAACATTGTGTGCACATGCGCACTTGTACCTATAAACAAAACTGTTTGAGTTCTTCTTTCATTTAACATGCCATTTATAGCTGTACGTTCAATGTAATAAATATTATAAAGCTCTGAAATCCCGATATTCATTTTTAAACACCCTGTATAATCATCCATGTTAAATAAACAGGTTGCATAACTTTTTTTTTTAATTCTGAAAATGTTTTCAAGTGTTCCTGTATACAGTTAAACAATAATTTAAAAAACTGCAGAATTTTTTTCTCCTTAATAAATTGCAGGTTTTTTTTACATGGCAGAAGAAATTTTTTCAACAAAAGGTTAATTATATCAGAACTTATGACAGCTAGAGATTTTAAACAAAAACTAAATTGTAGTTTAAATAAACAGCTTTCTTGTACATTTATCAACTTTTCCTGCAATTACAAATTAATGTGTAAAAAGGTGTGTTTTTACACATGAGCTGAAGTGAATTTTCACACAATACATATTCTATATCTTACTGAAAACAATCTGTTCGATATCAAAAAACTTTTAAGTGTTTTTGTTACTGGCAACATGTCTGCGTACTGGAAAAACAATGCAATGTTTGTGTTTACAATACAATTATTACCATTCGTGAATTGTTTCTTGAAACCAGATGAAAAACATCTAAACATATTAAAAATAGTAACTGTGAAATTAGCAGTCAATACAGACATAAAAATATTGCATCTGGTCACATTTCTGACGTTAGGAAATGTGTTTTATGAGGTTATGCTGCTTGTGTGCATTTTTCGAGCTTGCAACAAAAGTATTTTTATTTTTTGTTCCCTACGAAGTACTGCTTGAATAGACAGCATGAAATGTTCACAAAACCTGACTGCAAAGTAATTATATACAATTTGAGGGTGGCAACTCCTATTATTTTAATAAAAGGGGAAGGCCCACTGGCTGAAATTTTTACAATATAAAGTTCTCAATAACACTTATACTGTATTACAATTATGTAGATTACGTTAACTCCTAACAGTTTTTTAAATTTTGACCAAACAAAACACAATTTTTAAATTCCATTTGCAAAGGCTCATATCACCCCCTTAATATTCACTTGTCTTAAAAGTGTAGCATATAATGCCTACTTACTTTTTCATGCCGTATCACTTCCCAGAGTTTAGTCTGTTAATTTCCTTACATGTATGTTGTATAAATTAACAGCTGTAATGGGATCATCACATTTATTATAGGGTTTGATATATTTTTGTGTTAAATTAAAATTGTATCTTAATCATAGCATATGTTTTGTTACCTAAATAACTCTTGTTTATATATTATCCTTTTAATCATTTGACAACCACGTTTTAATATTATATTTTATTCTTGTTTATTTATGTTCAGTTTATTGTTACATATTAGTTGTACTTTGGACAATCACTAGGGCAAAAAGAAAACATTTTTATTCATGGAGACTGGAGAGACATAGTTTTTTCCTGGCAAGAGGAATATTTAAAGATGTTTTCGTGTGTTGTATATGGTGCAAAAATTTGTTGAAAGTGAATGTACCATGATGATGTGTGGCAGTAATACATTTCATTTGTCTCAAGGTAATATATGTAGTTTCAACATAATTTTTTATTTGCAACGGGCTTTTTTGAAGACCTACAGTTTGTTACCCAGAAGCCGTCATACCATGCTTTACTAGCGATGCAAGAGCAATTTTTATAAACATTTGATTAAAAAAATCTTAAAAATCATAGGTGGTTGATTTTATAGTAAAAATAAAATTTATTGAATTTTTATGTAATTTCAGAAGGCAATTCATTTCTCATTTCATCTTGTTCTATATAAAAGGTGTTTGTTCCGTCCATTGCAATTTATTTTCTTTATCAATTTTGATTGTAGTTTGGTGCTATATATTATGTAGTTACTGAAGGAACGACTAGAATATTAGTTTTTCAGTCTGCCACACAGCTAAAAAAAATTTAATATAAAAGTTAAAATGCAGCTTCCAAGCGTACAGAAAAGTGTTGACGAAAGGAAGCAATTAACTTGCCACTTAAGAACTCCCAGCACGTACATCGCCATCTTGTATCAACCCATGAAAGAAAACCACTGATTGGCTTTCAGCTAAAAATTACGCCAATAAGAAACTGGGAACTGAACAGATATTAAATTTTATTGTTGGTTCCAATAGTGTTCGTTGTGACCCCCCAACATCTGTAAATTATAACATATTTTAAGAGTGTTTATGCACATTAGTAACTACCGTTTAACAGTATTGTAAATCATGTTTAATGTTGGTAGGTTTACACAAAACATTCTATCTGCTATTCATTACAAGTATTGGCGGAAATGCACACTTGTAAATGCTGAACGTTCCGAAATCAGTAAAATTTTACTCTCTTCTGTTAAACCGTAAAACATGTATTTTCTGTACAACCTGTGAAGGTTGGCGTGTGTACTACTATTTTGCTGTGAACAAGAATTTGGTTTGCAGCTTAAAAATGCAGTATGGTTTTAAACTAATAAACAATACCAGTATTGTCAATGATAATCGGTTTCTCTTCATTTTCCAGGGATGGTGAGAACATAATACTGAACAAGCAGGTGGGGCACATGCTGCGAACAAAGCAAAGCTCTGCAGACGAGGGTGGTGTAGCAGCTGGCCTGGGAGCACTGGACAGCCCCTACTTGGTTGATGACGTGTCAAGCTGTCTGTGATCTTTGCTTCATGATTAATTTTTACTCTTACTTTTGTTGTAAAGATATGGTGTGTTTATAGGTTTTTTTTTTTTTTTGTAGAATTCAAACGCTACAGATTATATATTTTTTGTTAGTAAACATTTAGGAAATTTTTATCAACCCCTACCAGAAACTCTTAACATTTCTTTGCATGTTTTTCAGTATTTTCTTTTTCAGGAGAAAAGGAAGGAGTTGGAAAATAGAAATTTGAAAGAAAGACAGGCAGTATGGTCCTATCATGACCTGTTAGCAAAATCATACTGCAGTTCTGTCATATAAATGCAATAATTTTCTTGTATAATTTGGAATAACAGACCGTATTTTAGAATTATACCTATTGTGGGTAATCAGAATCCCAAGCACATTTGAAAAGGGTGGTGTTGGGGAGGGGGGAGGGGAAGGGAGTAAGGGGATACAGTGCAGTTGACCAATTATTTTGATGAGAACCGTTAATTTAAAACTTCAGTTTGTATCATTACATAATTATTTTATTTGTTATACAGTAGAAACTCTTCGCATCATTTTCGTTTCTATAATTTATTTTGGTGATCCTGAAAATTTTAAACATGCCCAGCTGATATTTACGTATTTCTAGGATTTGCACTTTTTTCTTCAGGTCGTATTTGTTTGCCATTTAGTGAAATGTTAAATCTTCCCGCATATCACATCATCAAAATTATATTTTCCCGCTGTTTACGTTTTTCACCATCCGATAAACACGAGATGTCAGAGTCATAGATAACTATTTAACGAAGGAAAAAAGAACATCTAAACTTGTTTTGAAATAGAATAGAGAAGAAACATGACAGCAAAGTTGGTGATCACGTGCAAAGCCATAGGAGGTCTTAAGTTACGTACGTAATCAATCTTCCCACATCCAGCCAATACAGCAAATCTGTAGACCCAACCCTGAAGAAGTTTGCACCCCCCCTCCACCTGGGATCCTCCACCCCTTCTTCCTTCACACCCACTGGAGCAGTTTATCTCTTTCATTCTTGTCAACATTTCTGGCCCGAATTTCTCCAGCTCACTCCAGCACATAGATAACATACCAAGAAAGAAGAGCAATCAGAGATATCCAGACCAACAGCGACATCCTAATCCTATCGGGAAGCACCACTGTCATCCTCAACAGATCAGACTACATCCAAGAAGCTGTGAATCAACTGAATGATTAGAGACCTGAAAAAAATAGTATTTGCAATAAAGCTAAAAATAACCAATTATTACAAGTGAGTACTACTGAAGCTGAATTTTTTCCTCCAGCCAACTTAAATAATTTCACCACTTGTTAATAAAAATGCAGCAGTGTAATATATGAGTGTAAAAATTTAACCATACAGAAAGTTGCCATCGGAGATCATAATAAATTTTTTTTCTTGTCGAGCATATCTTCAAAAGTGCTCACTTTACAAAGAACAGCAACAATGCATGCGCACACTAACACCCCTACATCTCCACACACCTCCTTACCCTCCATATATCCCCTCACCACCAGATGTTATGTACCATCTCATCCCCCCCCCCACACACAGACTGTTTACCAAGTCACATTTGCACAATACACAAAACACCTGTTGCTCAGATACATTTGAAGCACTTAAACAAGTCCAGTGAATATTCTGTACGATACTTCTGAAAATTCTTCTGTTAAAAACTCATAGTTGGCTTTAAACATTCATATAAACACATTTTTGTTAAACTAAGACAACGTGGTTCACTTTCCAATTCAACAGAAGAAGCAACAAGTTAATACTAGCACATGCGTCAAACCTTTTGTACCACTGTCATAGACCCGATAAGCCTCGGCTAAGGCTTTGAGAAAACAGCTGCCAGCAAGTGCGACTACCCTTCTTGATGACTTATTGCCGACGGCAGGTAAAGAAACTACAATGTTGGTATGATGCAATTGTGTCAGCTAGGTAGCAGTGTACAGCCTTGCAACCACACACGGTATCGGAGTGTTGCGAGCACATGTGAGTGTAACTATTTCTGTGATTGCATTGATCCCACATTTTAAGTGAAAGTTTCATTATCAGTGGTATGTTAACATAACATTTCATTAGGAAGTACGTAAAGACAAAACCTTTTAATGTTTTACTCAATGATGCACCAGCCTTTTTCTTTATTACTATTATTTAGTATCCATGCGTTATTCTCTCTCTCTCCTCTGGTATTAGCGGCTCCTTCACTTTCCCACAGTAATACTTCTGCTGGCCCAGGGCAGGGACTAGCACAACATTTTACATGTTTATTAAGCTTCCCAGTCTATCGTACTTGTGCACTGATTGTACTACGTGCCAGCCTGTTACCTCCACGCTACTCCCCTGCTATACCTACAAGTCATCGTCAACATACAACAGCGCACTCACTTCTCAGAGGTAAAGACTGGTCAGATGGGTAGTATCTAAGGATGAAGTAACGTAAACAATAACAAGCACACATACTGGTCAACATGCAAATTTTTGTCGAAAATGTAAAATTCCGTGGTATTTCTGGGGCAACCATAATTCCATAATGAGTGATTATTCGTATAAACTACAGACAAATTGTAGTACTTAACACCTCTGCATACAATTTACACATTAATAAATATGTTATTGCATTGAGTTACCAAATTAAACAGATGGACATTCCGTTAATTTCATTCTCTTTACAGCTTATCACATTTGTTGCATGTTTCATAAGATGGATATATGCAACATATTTTATTGAAATCAGCTGCAGAAAATCAGTTCAAATTCTTTCTCAACCAAGAATTGTGCACAAATATAATCTGCAGATCTAGTAGTTGGTTAATTTTTCTTATAAGCAAATCAGGTATTTCACTTCTTGTGAAACAAAATGAGTCTCTACAACCAAGTACCAATTTCATCATATTATTTAACACAAACTGTTCTCACCAATTCACTAGTCCAGAGGACCAGCAACCCAGGCGGTTGCTCACAATGTTAAAGATAAGTACCAAACGGTAACAGTAAGAAATATGTCTCACGGAAACACAACCGTCGTAACATCTAACCTACACGCCTGCCATGTTTACTTCACTGTTTTTATTTTGTTACCAACCTCACACACACAAAATCCCAAACATACCGCCCACCAAAATGAATTAGTCATTTTATATACACATATACAGTTTATCGGAGTCACTGTGAAGGAAGCGGGCAAAGCTTCACAACAGGTCTCTTCAGGAAGCCATGCTGTGTACGAACAGTTACAACCCTGGTGATGCCGTCCTTCCCAGGGTGTAGAATTGAGATTCTTCCCAAACTCCACTTGAGAGGTGGCAAATTATCTTCCTTCACAACCACTATTTGACCTACTGCTAAATTTGGGGAGGTGTGGGACCATTTCAAACGCTGTTGCAGTGTATGGAGGTATTCCTGGGTCCATCTCTTCCAGAAATGTTGTGTGGCCTGGTTGATGAGTTACCATCGACTAAGACGATTCATTGCCGCTGACGTAACATCTTCGCAAGGAGCGGCAGTTAGGGGTGCTCCTATGAGGAAATGGCCAGGTGTCAACACTTCCAAATCATTGGGATCTCCACTCAGCTCGCACAGTGGCCTAGAATTCAGCACTGCCTCCACTTTAGAAAACAAGGTGGTGTACTCTTCAAAGGTCAGCACTTGGTCACCCACAACCCTCTTCAGGTGGCTCTTGGCTGCCTTGATGCCGGCCTCCCAGATTCCTCCAAAGTGAGGTGCTGATGGTGGGTTAAAATGCCACGTCACAGATTTCTTTGCCAGGTCATCAACAATTATAGAGGAAGTGTCTCTGGAATGGATCAAAGTGTGCAGTTCTCCAAAATGGTTACTAGCACCAACGAAGTTGGTGCCACAGTCACTGTAGACGTGGGCACACAAACCACGACGTGCCACAAATCTATCAAAGGCCGCCAAGAACGCACTTGTACTCAATTCTGAGACCACCTCTAGATGTACTGCTCGAGTGGTCAGGCACACAAATAAACTCAGATATGCCTTGTGAGTTTTCGCACCTCTGAAACGGTGTAGTTTCATTACAAAGGGACCACCGTAGCAACACCAGTATGCGTGAATGGCCTGTTCTATTGAACCCTAGCTGCTGGCAAATCTCCCATCATTGGCTGACACACTGACGGGTTTGTGCGAAAGCATGGAACACATTTACGTATTCGAGACTTGACTGCGCTTCTTGCAGATAGGATCCAATAGTCACGCATCACAAGAGCTTGTGTGGCTCGCAACCCAGTATGGAGGTATTTACAGTGATAATGGTCTATGACCAAATTCGTAAAATCGCCAACCTTAGGTAACAAAATTGGGTGTTTAATCTCAAATTGGAGCAAAGAGCTGCGAATGCGTCCTCCCACCCTCAAAATACCCTCACTGTCCACAAATGGTGTTAAACGTCTCAAATTAGCTGAACATTCACTGTTGCTTTTCAGACTCTGTAATTCCTCCTTGAATGTGTCAGCTTGTAGCTGTTTGATACAAAACCTGAGCGCTGTGTTGAGTTCATTGACTGATAATGACCCCAACTGTCTCCGAAGGTAAGCTGCTCTCAGATTCCGGACAAATCGGAGCACAAATGCCATAACCCGCTGTAGCCGCCATAGCGATGAAAACGTCGGTACAATCTCTGTGAACCACATGTTTGTCTTCCTTGCCACAATCATAGAGTTCACAGTCTGGTCCTTTACATCTGGCAGATCTTGCAAATCAGGAGAGGTGGTGAATTGAGGCCACTGATCAGGACAGTCTGCCGGATTCCACCTTGATGGTACATGCCGCCAGTGGCTGGGTGGCACTCGCTCTTGGATGTCAGCCACACGGTTGGCAACAAATGTTTTAAGGCGAGGTGAGGTACGGAGCCAGGCCAGCACGACAGTAGAATCCGACCATGCAGTAATGGCTGATAATTTCATTGTGGTTACTAGAACTTCCTCCACATAACTCAGTAGTTTCGCTGCAAGCTGTGCGCCGCAAAGTTCTAGTCTCGGAAGTGAAACAGTCTTGACGGGTGCAACCTTGGACTTAGCAAGTAGCAAATACGTCCGAACATGTCCTGAAATGTTAGGCAGCATATCCCTTGCTAGAAGCATCACTGAAGACATGTAGCTGCATCTCCATGCTACCTGCAGGAAGCACGTGTCTGGGGATTCCAATTCTCTTCAGTACAGGGCAATCAGCTGTGAAAGTTTCCCAAAATCTTTGATATTCACTAGGCAAAGGATCATCCCAACCAACACCTAGAATCCAGAGAGACTGCAGGAATGCCTTGGCTCTGAATACAACAGGGGTGAGCCAACCCAACGGATCAAAAATTCTAGCTATGTTAGAAAGTATGTTTTGTTTGGTGGATGTGGAGTCTGCGGGCAGAACATGGTATGAGAACCCATCAAGTTTTGAATCCCACTCTAGCCCCAATACCTTAATGACTGTGCCACCATCTTCATCGAATGAAAGAGGTACCTCAAGATGACTGACTGGCAGGTTCTCTAAAAGTTCTTGGTGACTACTGGACCATTTCCTAAGCTGAAACCCTCCATGTTTTAACAAACCAATCAAATCTGACTGAAGCTTGGCTGCATCCTCCAAGGTATTTGTTCCAGCGACAATATCATCAACAAAAATATCATGTTTCAGAACCTCTGCCGCTTCAGGGTAATGGATGCCTTCATCCGCTGCTAACTGATGAAGGGTTCTCATTGCTAAAAATGGGGCTGACGATACACCATAAGTTACAGTGTTGAGTTGGTACTCAGCAACCGGTAGCTCAGGTGAGTCTCTCCACAACACCATCTGAAAATGACGATCTTCTGGGTGCATCAAAACTTGCCTGTACATTTTACTGATATCTGTTGTGAAGAC
>PNEQ01002658.1:54903-67536 GCA_003012365.1 Medauroidea extradentata | reverse complement strand
TATATATACACATACATACATACAGTGGAACCTCTATACATCGTTTCTCAGGGGACTGACAAAAAATTTCAGTACATGCAGACATTCAATAGATGTGGACTTGAAATGCAGACAAATAAGAAATGGGACCACAGAAAGTGTTCCATAGATGCGGACATTCAATACATGAGGGTTCAATAAATAGAGGTTCCACTGTGTGTGTATATATATATTGTTTTTTTTTTTTTTTTGCAATAAGTAGTTTGTGTGTATGTTAGACTTTGAAAAAAATACTACTATTTTATAGGGTTCATGCCAAATACTCTTTGGTAGTTGTTACGTACAGTTAAATCTTCTTTCAGGTAATGTGTTTTGGGTCACTTTAACATAAAAGAATAGTCAGGTTAAGGTTAGAATAAATGCTTTATCCCAACACCGCAACTTTTGCAGGACCTGGCAGTAGCTAGTTAATTGTAATGAAATGCTTTGTATTGTTGACTGTGACAAGCATAAGTAGGTTCAGTAGTTTTTGGTGTCTGGTAATTACTAACATTGTATCACCACTTGTACTTTAGTATATTAATACAGTAGTTAAATAACTGTTTTTGATTATTTGAAATGTTACAGCTTTGCCTCCTAAGAACCCATGTGATCCATCACCGTGTGGACCGAACAGCGTTTGCAGAGTAGCAAACGGGCACTCTGTATGCTCATGCCAAGTTGGCTACCTAGGCAGTCCTCCATCTTGCCGGCCAGAGTGTGTGGTGAGTGCAGAGTGCCCCCAGCACAGGGCATGCATTAACCAGAAGTGCCAAGACCCATGCCCTGGTACTTGTGGCGTCGAAGCTCGCTGTCAGGTTGTCAACCACAATCCCATCTGCAGCTGCCCCCAGGGCTTCACTGGTGACCCATTCTCCTTGTGTGTGCGCGAAGGTAACTTACTACCCTGCAAATATTTATCTTTGCTCAAATGGCAACAGCCTAGCATTAAATTGCTTAATACCTCTTGTAGTTATTACAGTAATCTCTAGGCTTAACAATTTTCAAGGGCCTGAAAATAATCACCATTAAATTGAAGAAGTTTTTAAACTGAATGATAAAAGTATGTTGGGACTCTAGATGGGACCAAAAAAATACAGTTGTTAAAATTTAAAGGATCTTTAAACTTGAAGACTTTAAACTGATAGATCACTGTACTTGTTTGTACCCTTTGATTTGTAAGAATGTTGCTGAATATCTAAAAGTGGAGCAGTACTGACTAAGTCACAGTCAAAGAATATGAACACCATCAATGCATAATAGTAATTCTGGACGTAGTACATTTATAGTTTGAAGAATGTTGGTCAGCTTACTGAAAAATATTACAAACGTCGTTAGAACAGTTTTGCGAAGATAATACAAAATTCTCTCATTATCGACATGTAAAATTTGTTTTTGTAGCACCTGAAAACATATGCCGAGCTCTCTGCATTCAATTTATTCATGATTACATGAGAATCAGGCATATGCATTTTCACCATTGCAGAGAGATACAATCACACTAACTCGCTTGGCATTTAGGTGAATGTTTTCATGGTGTTTGATGGTAAACAGGTAAGTCGTCACAAGCAGACAAAATAAATAAAATCTGGTGCGTGCATATGTATTTACAGCACCTAAGCCTTCAGTGCCAGAGAACCCCTGTATGCCTTCACCGTGCGGAGTGAACGCAGACTGCAGAGTGGTGGAGGGACGGCCCGTATGTTCATGCCTGGCAGGCATGCTAGGTGCCCCTCCCAACTGCCGTCCAGAGTGTCTCATCCACCAGGACTGCCCCAACCACCTGGCCTGCCTGCGCAGCAAGTGCGTGGACCCTTGTGCAGGATCGTGCGGCTTCAATGCTCGTTGTTCTGTGCACAACCACCAGCCTGTTTGCACCTGTGATCAAGGCTATGAGGGTGACCCCTTCTCTGGCTGCAATCTCATCACGGGTGAGTCTTGTTCATGTTCTTTACTCCCACCACTCAATACAACTTGTTCTTATCATTCTATTGATGTTATTTCAGAAAGTCTCATTTTGTTTTTATAGTAGCATAGTCAGATGTGAAAGGCATACATACAAAAAAATTTTAAGCCATTAGCCATGATGCATATAGAATCCATGCGATGAACTTTTTTATTCTTTAAAGCCTGGAGTGTGAACATATTTATTTCAAGTCCATTTTTTGATCTTTAACTAAAATATTATTTCATGTTTCTGGCTATAGAATACTGGATAATAGGATATTACCCTCTTATAATGTTTTCCCGTTTATAAAAGTGACATTTTTAGATCCCTTCAAAGTTTTATAACAAGGTGTTTTCCCATGGGAACATAAATACAGTTTGTGAAAAGTTTAATTTCAATAACTTTCAGTACTGTATTTGACTTTTAAAAATGTTAAAGAGTCTTCCTGCTTTATGAATAAATTTTGTGAGTGGACTTTCTGATTGTTGGGAAAGTTTACTGTACTTCAGGAAATGGAATGATGTCTTCACCATATTCCATTAAACAGGTAAGCAGAATGATGGTATGGTGCAGAACAGCTGTTGTCTGAGAGAAGGGATGGATGGTATTGCTTCTAGGGGTGAATGAACAAATGGAATGTCTGCTAGTAAGATTCTGCAAGAACTACATATTTACCTATCAATATACCCCTATTGTTCTTAAACCTATTTACACACACCAATAGTTTAGGTGATTCGGGATAAAGTGGGCACTCAAAAAAACCTGTGATTTAATTTGTATTTTTCAGCCAGTTTATATCTTTCCTCTGCATGTGAACAAAAACATTGCCACGTGCTTTTATTTACATAGGCTTGTACAATGTTTACATTTACATTACACTGATCCTATAGTTGTTATCTACAAAATCTGCTCATTAAATGTACGGGTGCTGAAAATATGCTATACTCAATACAATCAGAAATGCCTGCGAGTTAATGTCTTACAACACTGGTTTCTAAGCATTGTCTCTGGTACAACGTGCATTGTTGCTGTTATGAATCTCGTAAATGTATGCATAGTATATTCATATTTGTAGTTCAAAACCGCCACTAAAAACACACGACACACGCACTTCAAGAATTCAATTTCCGTTCAGCATACTGCCATGAACGAAGATGAGGCAACTAAACAAAAATAATAAATTACATATTTTCTTAACGTGTGAAACAGAAAAAAAAAGCTGTTTCTAATTCCAAATACTCAGGCTGGCGATCATAAATCATAACGATTTACAGATTACCAATGACTTTACATCATTTAGCAATGATATTTATAAGCAGTCATTTCTAATTGAATGTGTTTTAGAAACCCATATTTCTTTCAATGACTCAGCTCACTTCCAAGCGAAGCAGCAAAAACCTAACTCTTATGCCACCTGTCGGTGGAATTTTGAACTACTTCTGCAGTGCGGAGTGCTAGCTGGAATGTACAACGACAGTTGATGTTCAGCAGCCCAGTTGCGTCACTTTGGGCTGGTGCTATTTAAGTCAAATTATACAGTTAGTAGGTATGACAATAAGATCATAAATAAATATTTTAAAGTATATTAAATACAGAGAGATTGATTGCATTTGATGTTCTTTCACTAATGTTGTATTCAAATAGGAAAACACAAAGAACTACGTGCAATGATTCGCTGCTAACTGTTCAAGCAATACGGTAACTCTTGTTAATGTTGACTTATACGCAGTAATGGCTAGTAATTTTTTTCAAGGGTTAAATCTTTAGTGCTCACTTTATCCTGTATGATCTAAAGAATACCTACCTTCTTTGGAACCAGGGGACTATTCATGACTGCCAGTTGTATCAGTGCATATAGTACTAAATGGTGACCTGATCATACAGCGTGTTGTGACCAAGTCTTGTGTGTAGCTGTATGTTTGCCTGCAAAAAGCGTTGTTTGGGTAACTGCTATTTAAAATACATACCATGTTACATTACATACTACTTCCCTGAGAGGGATTTATGATTGATTGCAAAGTTAGAAGTAAATGGTTTCTTTTTCAAAAATCTATGGCACTGTAAATATAATACTATTGCTTTTCAAGGCCATCATGTTTCATATTACAAAAAATAGTACTCTACTTCAAGAAAATTGTAAAAGACATTAAAGTAGGATTGACTGCATTTGTGATGAAAAATTAATTTATTTTACTTTTTTAAGAAAGTATTTCTTTCTCAGCTGATGTATCGTGTGTGAAAATAATCAGTTTCCATTCAATTAAATGAGTTAAAATTTGTGGTTTTTTATTTGAAACAATGAATGAAAATTGTATACAAAGCCAGAAGAGTTTTAAGTTTTCGTTTATTTATCTATGATCATCATTCTGTTCCACATTTTTATTTCAGAATGTGTTGTAGCTTATAAGGAAGAAAAATTTTTAGGTTATACTGTATATAAAAAGATTGTATGGGGATGGTACCAGAGATCCACGGTATTTATTGCACCCCGAATGCAGAGTTTATGACTGGACGCCTGTTGGCATCTGCCTTCTCCGAAGTATGACATGAGATGAAACCCTACAATTGAGAAGTGTTAGAATACGAAGGGCCGGGGAAACGAGTATGATCCAAGAAAACCCAACGTCCAACAGTACACCTGCCACATAACCCACATGCAATAAACCGAGGTCCAGCTCTGCCGGGAATCAAACCCATAATATTGGTGGGAGGCGAGTTCTCTAGTTACTGCGCCAAGAGTGGCCATTTTTTGGGTAAAGAACACACTTATACTTTTATCACTGTTAGGTTTCTCAAGAGTAACATTGTTTTTGTATAAATCTTGCCCAACAATATCTTGTTTTCAATGTGTGTAAATGAAATGAACAGTGACTGCAAATTTTTCATTGTCAAGCATGAATGTAATAGTTTACAACTTTTTTTCTGACAGGTAGATTATCTCAATTCATGTATATCAAGTGTTAGTGCTCAAGTCATGTCATTAGTTTTTTAAAGTGTCGTGTTTATCAGTGACAGTAATTTGCACTGTTTTGTTGTAAAGTTAAATAAAGAGTTAAATACAAAAGAAAATTACAGAAATTTCTTATAACTGCATTATTCCTACAAATATTAACTGCAGAATTTTGTATTTTTGTCTTTAGGTACCATGTGTTTTACTTTTATTATACTTTTTTCTACAAATTTGCTTTGTAGTAAATAAATTTAAGATTTTACAACTGTAATAATTTTAGTAAATTTGCAAATTATTTTTAAAAGTAAATGTGAATGTATAAATATAAAATGTTTATAAATGGTAAATTACAATTAAAATTATTTTCACTCTGTTATGATAAATATTTAAAATCAATCTTTAAGTGGTAATGAACAACTCGGATAAAAAGGTTGAGTCTGGTGCACTCTGGAAAATAACTGACTTTGTAAAGACGACTGTAACTTGGGTAGGTGTTGCATATAAGTACCTATAAATAAATATATATACACTATCCCGGATTCAGTTCACTTTTTAAATTTGAGGGTCTGATTTTGCTAGTTAAATTATAAATGTTTTGAAAAGCTACTACATGAGCTATGTACTTCATAATCTTTCATGCATTAATTACTGGTTGTTTATAAACTTTAGGTGGTGATAGTGTGCAGTACTTGCACAAGCAAGGTCTTCAGTGAGATAGGGTTTTATTGAAGAAGGTATAAAACATGATGTGTATATTGTGAGCAGTGCGACCTGAGGAGACACCACGGCGTCCTTGTAGCCCATCACCGTGCGGCTCCAATGCTCTCTGTAGAGAGAGAAATGGAGTGGGGTCTTGTTCGTGCATACCACAGTATTTTGGTGACCCTTACACCGGCTGCCGGCCACAGTGCGTTCTGAATTCTGACTGCCCCCGCGACAAAGCATGCATCGGAAACAAGTGCCGAGACCCGTGCCCGGGAACGTGTGGGCTTATGTCTCAGTGCAGAGTGGTCAATCACGTGCCTTCCTGTACCTGTCTACCTGGCTTCACTGGTGATGCTTTACGTGCTTGCTCTCCTTTGCCTGCTAGTAAGAACCTACTTGTGTTACTTTCTTTCCCTTATTTTTTTTCAAATTTCTGTTTAAGTACTGCAGTCATTTTACTTTCCTTTTTGTGTCTTGACTGAATGTAATATCACTTTTTCTTTGGTCAACTTTTTTCTGTCACTTTATTGACTTCAGCATAAGTCCTAACCTCTTAATACGTGTTGTATACCGTACTTGGTTTTACTTGAGCTTTTTAGCTGTGTATTATTTACAAACATACAAAAAAATAACAAAATACTTTTGCTAACTGTAGACAGTAAAACTAATAACTTGGTGAACATTTAAAAATTTCTAAGAATTAACTTTTTAATGCTTAAAAATATTCTAGTTTGTACGGTAATCTGGTAGGCTGTACTTGTTCATGTAGTTATATTTATTTTGATTTGCTAATGTCAGTTAGAGTAATTTTAACAAAGTAATAAAGTAAAAAGAAATTTACACCTAACATTTTTGTACAGTTTTAACGTAGGATTTATGCTTACTTGTGTGTTGTATCTATATCTTAATCTTTTAATTCTAATACTTAATGTGTATATTTACTACTTACCTTATTCATTTTCTTTAAATTTCTAAATTTCATTATTTTCTTGATGCTTTATACATATTTCTGTTTCTTCCTATTGCTTTCAAAGCATAACAATGAAGAGTGTAAAGCAAAGCTGCATTGAGACATAGAGACTAGATATTATTGTTCCATGTGCGTAGCGAGTGTTACAAGTGTCACCACACTGCCGACTAACCCGTGTGTGCCATCGCCCTGCGGACCATACAGTTCTTGCCGCGTGGTGGCATCACACCCTGTGTGCTCGTGCCAGCCAACATGCGTCAGCACACCCCCAACCTGCCGGCCAGAGTGCCTCGTTAGCTCTGACTGCCCTTTGGACAGAGCATGTGTCAATCAGAGGTGCCAAGACCCTTGCCCTGGTACATGTGGTTTCAGCGCTCGTTGCCAAGTTGTCAACCACAACCCTGTCTGTAGCTGTTTGCCTGGCTTTACTGGCGATCCTTTCTCCAGATGCATTCAGCAACAGAGTAAGCTTAACTATCTCTTCCTTCTCTGCTGTTATCTTTCTGTGGGCTGTAATGAAAAAATGCATGCTGTGTGTTTTGTTTATGCTTTCTTTTTTTTGTCAGAATTTAGTATAGATAATAAAGACTGATAATTCTTGACCAACCATATAGTCTCTTGACAGATTTTAAGAGCAGACATTATTCATTTGTAATTTTGTATTTAATAGGTTTTAACACATAAGACTGTGTATTAGTAAAGGCAAAATGTGTAACACTTTGTACACATTCTCATCCAAGACCATTGTATTACAACAAATATGGCCTGCAATCAACAATTAATATAAATGTTACACCTGTATTCCTTTGAGTGCCTGCTATCCTGAGGGAAACTCCAAAGTGAACCAGCTACTAGAGGGTTTCATTAGTCTTTTATTCTACACCCAGCTTCGACAATCAATTTGCATGTTACAGACCTCCATCAGGGTTCCCTTTCGCTTTGTCCTTGCCAGGTATTCACTATCTTTTGGGTCCCATTGTGTACACTCTAGTTGCGCTTCACCTCGCAATGAGGCTGAAACACCCAAGGAATGCGGGCTGGGCCCGGGTCTAAACTCAGGTTGCGGATGTCATTTTCCTTTAGTCGTGCACCAAATGGCCTTTACTATCATTTTGCATGTACTTTTAGCTCAACCTTACGACTCATTTACATGTTAGGTCGGTGTTTCAAAATGGGTCTTCAGTACTCTATGTTGTCTTATATCTTGCTTTCTTAAAACATATCTTAGGTAGTTTTTTCATTTTGATTTCAAACAAGTTGGATTTCACCAACATCAAGATTAAGTTTTTAATTTTTATAATTCCAGTGAAAAAACAGTTCGTTTTTTTAATCCTTTCAAAATTTAAGCTTTTTAGCTTGTTTGAAAAATAATTTTAATACAGTATATCAATTTTACGTTATGAAGCTGAACACTGTCTTTACAATGTATGGTATAAATTATCCGAGTAATTCTCAGTAAACTACATTACCTACAATTTCAATAATTTTCTTCACTTATATAAAATAGTTTGAAACCCATCATTCACGACATATTTTTAATACACGTAGCCCTGTGCTGTTAAAGTAATGTTTTTTCCTTTTTTTAAGTTATACAAGCGTCACTTGTGTTTTACAGTGTTAAACATAGGAGAGGTTTTTTCTGAGTCAACCATCTTATCTTGTAATTTTTTTCAGTTTCCCCAGTTTGAATTGCAACTCTGGACCTAATTGTTAGCAGGTTTATTTAGTTCCTAAATATCCTATTCCAATTGTTAGTCCCCTTACTAAAATTTTTCACCCAAATTGTTTATGGATGTAAAGTCCGAAGATGTGTTATTCAGCTGTTTACACTTATAATAGATATTGTTCTTATTTACAGAATCAAATGCAAGATTTTCGTACATGTAGACTTTGACGACAGTATTCTTTCTACTGGTAACCTAACAGTAAAGTCTGTCAAAATTTGGTTGTACTACTTAAAAAATATCATTCTTAAACGAACAAAAGTTATGCCTTGTAGCAATGACAGAATCTTTATCATCAATATTTCATTGTCGTCTGTTAAGACTTACATCTCTCAACTTCTCAGATAAATTTTGAAGTTCATAAAGGCTTAAATTAAATTTGTCGGATTTATACACATTATATGACCCCAATTTTAAAAACTCAGATTTTACGAGTACAGTTATTTTATGAAGTGATTCTTGGGATCCATCAATTTATAAATAATAAATGAATTGCAAAATTAAATTTAAGTTGTAATGGAAGTTAAGAAATTATTTTTAAATGTTATAAAACTATTTAAAATAGCCAATTACTTTATAGACATCCTTGCAGGCAATGAACACGTAGAGTATTTGATTTGTTAGGTCGAGTTCTTCATATCCCCCCCCCCCCCAAATTAAATACTCGGGCATGTTTCATTGGAATTTAAGGTAATTTTCAAAAAGTCTGTTGGCCCAAAACAATAACAAAACACATTTACCATCAACTGAGCCACAGCCATGATAGAAAAATATCTGTAAAAAAACTTTGAGCGTGCGCATAGTGAGTTAGGCCCCCGCATGCCATCATCACGTGAGACGTGATGACTAACACCGTCGAGCCGTCAATCTTTCAGTCTCTTTCCCGCCCGCTCTACCAACAAAATTCAGGAGAGGAAGTTTGTTTGACCAGTTACTCATTTTTGAGTAGAGCAAATGGTACAACTCTTAGTCAAGCTACCCTTGAGAAACTTAAGTGCAGTGTTGTGTCATTTCCCCCAGCACAAGGTACACATGAATGTGATTGAATCCCGAGCTAACTACTGGGTCACTGAAATAAGCACCAACAAACTGTAGAGCTGACATGCGTGATTATTGAGAATGTTTCCAAAAACAAAGTACTGCTCGAAGCATAACAAAATAGTGCAGGCACATACAATCATTACAAACATGATTAGGTTACAGGTAGCAGGCGAGTTGAATCACAATCAAAGCGGTAGAGTTTAAGCTTAAGCTGTCCTGACATTCCGTCAAACCGGTCCGAAACAAGCCAAGCAAACTAATCTGGGTGACTGCGTGCGACTTACCGAGATTCCTCAAGTTGAAAAACTGAGCAACCCAACGAAACCAAAAGGTAACTCAAACACTTACCTAAAAATTAATAGATGCATGTCAGTCGGAGGAAAGCTGAGTGAGCTGAAGCGAGAGAACGCTTCGCACTGGCCGGCAAACAGAAGCAAAGTGGCGAGACGGAATCAAAGCAATACCTGCCACAGCTGGCCACTGGAGGGGAAGGGAAAGTGAAGGTAGGAGAGTGACCAACTGACGAAAGGGAGGACCCGAGCAGGCCCGACGAGACCCGAAGAAGTCCGAAGGCAGACACGTTGCGGGGCTGACCTCACTTCAGTCCTCTGCTCACACACACACACACACACACGTACGCATAGGTCCGTCACCATTATACATAAACATACGGTCCAGCCTCGAGTCCATCCAAAGGTGCTGCAAGGGCTCTAGTGTCTTACGAAAATGTTGTGAGTCTTGTTTCTTATTAAATTTTAGGTGAAAAGCCTGTTAATTTTCAGTTCTTAGCACATAAACTTAATCTTATTGGTGAATGCTACCTCAAGGAGTTTGAGGAATTTAACATGCTAGTTTCAGAAATGGAAATGACGTTTCTTCATTTCCAGGAAAATAAAAAAGTGTTTGTTGCTTGTCTGGAAAAACATCATCCAGTGTTACATGCAGTCTTGTTTCCAATACCAGTGCTGACAAGATGGAATTCGTGGTTCACTTCAGTAGAATACTAGGCTCAGTATATTCAGGAGCTTTTATGTAAGCTTCTTTGCAGGCTGTGAGTTTTCAAACAGTAGTAATGCATATATCATTGATATGTTCAGAAATCCACACTCAAGCCAAAAGCTTGAAATACAAATAATACTTTTGTTAATGAAACATACAGTACAATTAAAGCCCTTATTACTGACTTCGAAGGCTCGTCCTCCCCTTATGCTTACAGTTTGTGGGATGAGTTGGTGATGTTGCAAAGCAATCTGCAACGATACGCTGTTGGGCATGACTTTTTTATAAATACTACAAAAACTCCTTTTTACTTGTATATTTACATTGATTAATTTTATTTTTAACACTAGACAAAATTTAAATCACTTGCTACACATTCATCATCAAGATGTCATTGTTGTCACACATTTAGCCTACCAACCAAACTAATACTAATACATAATGTTCTGCGGTTAACTACAGCTGGTATTTTCTTTACAGCCTGCATGTTTTTATTCTAATATTTTGTCTTTCTTCTGTGTCTTTACTCTAAATAAAAGCGTGTTTCCGTCTAATTGTAGTTCATATAATGATTACAACTCTTAATCATGCTTTAGTACTTGTTAATTAGAATTTAATTTTTTCAGTAGCAAGGTTCTGATATACTTTCTGGGTAGTAACAAAAAATCTGTAAAATCATAACTAAACAATTTGCAAGTTGTATTTAATTTTTACTTGAAAATAATTAAATGGGAGTGTAGTAAATTATTGAGTTGATCTTTGAACTCTGATTTTTAATTTCTAATTTAATTTTTTTTTCCAATAACATTTTGCTTGCTTTATGAGGTCTTTGCTTAGAATAAAAATGTGGTTGCTATTTTCTTTACTTATGTGTCTTAGCTATGCTTTCTGATGAAAGAAATACACTAAACTGCAACCTAACTTTCCAAGAAATACTATAATTTTATATATGTACCCATTTATATAACATTTAATGAAATTAAAGTAATGCCTTCCTTACATATTCCATATCCTATTGTTCAAGTTTTCCTCTTTTTCAAATAAAACAGTTTCTTCTTATGTGAGTAAAGCTTTTCTTTAAATAGTATACTTCTATTTTTGTTTTAGTCTAAGTAATAATGCATGAAATGTTCTACATGAGCATTTAATGTGTAACAGTAGTGTGATACTTGGCTAAAACTACTCTTTTCCTACTATGAAACTTAATGGCCTATGTAGCATTCTGTAATAAATAATGAGAAGTAAAAGAAACAACAAAAATGTATTATTTTGGAGAGAATCACCTGGAACTGGACATAATTGCATTTGTTTAAACTTTTTAATTTATATAAATCTTTTTCAGAAAGATAAATAGTCTATACTGTTATTTTGTGTCAATAAGGGTTTAGTGTAGCTCTACAATACAATATTTTGTGTTTGTACGTTATGTCCATGTTAAATATTTCTCAAAATTAGTTTGTATTAGCAACTGATTTATGTTTGCTATATCATGTTACTATATGAATGTTACTAGACCCCCGATTTTACGAACCCTGGATTTAACGAAGGTAGCGATTCTACGAATACAATCTCAGGAACCCTCAAAAAATAACAAAATTATATGACAAAAAAAATTGTAAGGAATTACGTTGACAATGAATAAAACATACTGTACCTAATTTACGGCATTAAAATATTAATTGTAGAGTGGCAGTTATTACTTGGTAAGTCACAATATTAAAAATAAAACAAAAATAGTGAAAACTGTTAAAAAAATGCGGCAGTGACAGTTTGAAAACCGCGTGGCGGTGGCGCCGCCTGTGCCAAGCCGGCCGGCCTGTCTCCAACTACGACGTATTAGGATCTGTATTGAGGTCGTACTATAGACACAAAGTTCCAGCGCATGCGCATATTGCTCATTTAACTATAGTACAGCCTCCTTCTAGGCTGTTTCACGACGTCTTATATCTCTCGCGTCTTGCGCCGAATGAGTTTACTTTTTTACACGAACCCTATAAATAATAGTGTGATATTTTTCTTTATTGCGTTAACACCATACGTACTTAAAGCAATTAACTTGGTGCATAATTTGCTTAAACAATTTTTTTTTTGCGAGCCCCCAAATCCCGCTACGCCAACGTGAGCCCCTGCACAGTTCTGTGGGCCCTCCGGCATGCATGTTAGTATCTAGGCCGAGTGGAGGATAGGATGCGTCTCAGGGCAAGCCCTATACGCCTTAGGTCGGGTTTAACCTGTAGAATGGTCGCATGCATCGCGGCTAAGCAGGGTTGTCTGGTGT
>PNEQ01002658.1:26097-53903 GCA_003012365.1 Medauroidea extradentata | reverse complement strand
CATCTCGCACATTGTGAGGGCCCTGCTGGACGCCTGTAGTCCTCAACTTCGACGCTGAGGCCCGCGAACCTCTTGAGCGCATAGTACGCGTCTAGTGGCGTGCCATGGGGCAGTTCCACCACTAGTTTATTTATTGGTACTCTGTTTCTGTTCTGAAGGAACCAGAAACGGAGTACTGGCATTCGCAAACGCGCGAATTTTTCCCATAGGAAGTCTGACTCGAGGCCGGCAGGGACGTGCCTGAAAACCAGTTTGACTGGTATCTCGTTAGCCTGTCTGAGCAGGCTGTGCTGGAATCCTAGTTCCTTCGTGACTCGCACTGCTGATGCGTAGTCTGCGATAGTGCTGACGTGCACTCTCAGTGACTGGACACCGCAACTATGCGCACAGTGAAAGGCTTTATTTGCACTTTCTTTTGCTGTTGTTGGGTCGCTTCGCCAGTGGGCGCTTGTTGGCTAGGGCCAGACGTGTTTGTCAATTGTGGGTTGTTTTCATTGGAGTCTCGGGGCTGCACATTGTCGTGGAGACGTTTCTGCCTTTTCGCGGCACTCTCGTCACTAGTCGCGCATGTTTGGGTCTCCATGGAGGCCCCTGGGTCGTCCATGGTGTTTAGTCCGCGATAGTTACGTGATTATTAATTTGAGTGAAATAGTTAAATAACGTTTTAATCTAAAAACTAACCAAGAGAGTTTCAACCATTTCCCCCACCAGGGGGCTCGGCTATAGAGGTTGGTGGCTAGAAAATTATGCCCCAGACCGGTCTACTTCTCTTCTGGGTGCAACAGCTCTAATAAAAGCAATACTTACGCTGTTAATAGCTGAATGAGTGTAGTCGCTGTTTGCGTGCGTAGCTCGCTGGTGCTCTTGCGCGCTGGCACGAACACGTACGTCCGCTCGCTACGACGGTCAAGCCGACACCTTGCTTAAACAATGCGTTACTGCGTGTCGTAAAATGTGCATTTCACAAGTGAGCACGATAATAGCGCTACCTATTTTCCAAGTGTAGGAACATTTGTCTCCGGGTATGTCGAACTTAGAAAATAAATAGACGTTCGTGTATTACATAATCCCGGAACTCCTAATTTATTTTTACCGCATATACTGACTGTGAAAGTGATTATTTTCAATCACTTATACATGTAATTCTCGACGATTTTAGGTAAGAACGTCACAAAATGGCGTTTTTGGAACAACGTCGGTATATGCTATGGTGCCGCTATCTGTCTGCCATCTTGTGAACATTCGTACAGTTGCGCTATCTGTCAGCTCTGCACGCTACTAGTATCTACGTTCTCGTACAATTCAACAACAACATCAAGGGAATGTTTTTACTTTAAGTTATATAAAACTGCGCAATGAATAAATACGTCCGCTTATTCCTTCTTTCTTTGGTGAATAATTTACAAGGGCATTTTACTAGTAAGGAATGCCTACTTTTTTTTCCATTTAACGCTACGCAAATCAGGCTATTCGCTCGTGAGAGAAGTCACTCGATAGCTAGGTTTTCTCTTTTTTTAGGACAAAGATCGATCGTATCTATTGTTTAGCGGTGTTCTTTTGATCGTTAAGGCCCTGCTACATAGAGACGGTGAGATTGTCGCTGTCGTGTTGTTGTCAGGTCGGCGTCGTTCATTTCCTTGCTGCGTGCTACAATGAGAGTCGTTGCTTTGCTGGTGAGTTTAGTTCCCGCAATTCATAACAGATGGCAGCTCAATCGCCAGTTGTGATTTCTTTTTATATTTGCAAAATTTTGTTGCAAATGGTGCAGTAAATACTTTAAAATAAGTTCAATACAAATCGTAGTGGACGCGAATTGAAACTTTTCACTTTAAATTAGCTCGTAATTTTCGTGGCGCATATATATGGCTAATAAAAAAACTGTAGTGGCCATCTGATGATCCCGAGTCAGTGGATTGTCGGCGAGTTGTCGGTGAAAGATAAAAGTTGGCCATCTCCACCGTCCCCGACAACAACACGACAACGACTCTGACATCATGGTCAAATTCTCCAATCATATGGCAGAATGGCAACGACTGGTCACCGACCGACAACTCACCGTCTCTATGTAGCAGGGCCTTAAGACGTCTGCCTATTGATATAAATTTATATTTCAACTATCACTTGCACTTATTTTTCCGTTAAATACTACGGAAGTCAGTCTATTCGCTCGAGAGAAGACACTCGGAATCTCGATTTTCTCATTTTTTTAGGAAAAGGATTGGTTATATATATTGTTTAGCTGTGTTCTTTTGATCGTAAGACGTCTGCCTGTTGATATAAATTTATATTTCAACTATTACTTGCGTTATTTTTCCGTTAAATGCTATGGGAGTCGGGCTATTCGCTCGAGAGAAGACCCTCGGAATCTCGATTTTCTAATTTTTTGGTGACGAGGGTCGGTCATATCTACCGCTCAGCAGTGTGACGTCTGGCTACTGATATAAATTTATGTTTACATTATTACGTTAATTAATTTCCCGCAAAATGCTACGGAAGTCGTGGCCTAGAGAGACACTTTGCAGAAAAAATGCAATTTTAAAATTTTCTGTTATGTCCGGAAGGGGGGGTGGGGGGGCAAAATAAGCCGCTATCGAATTTACGAAGGTAGGGATTTTACGAATGCGATGAGAGGAACCATGAGTATTCGTAAAATCGGGGGTCTAGTGTATTTACAAACGTGATTATAAAATTAAATTTTGTGATGTCTTCAAATATGTTTGGGCCTACTTTAATTTGAATTCAAGGAAATCTCTCCTGTGTGTACATTTTTGTTGTACTAATCAGTTACACATGCATGATATGTGTTAACAAGCCTTGTCCTGCTAAACTGTTATTGCACATTACTTTCCTGTATGCATATAATTGGTCTCATATTATCCTTTTATGTAATCTACCTACTACTTACTCTTAGCTTCTCTGTCTCCTGGTTTTCTTGCCCACACAACCCATTGTCGTTGTAGAGTGCCCCACAGTGCCGAGTGGCAACCCTTGTGTGCCCTCCCCCTGTGGGCCCAACTCACTCTGCCGTTCTATTGGCGGCCAGCCAGCATGTACCTGCTTGCCGGGGTATGTGGGGCGTGCGCCCAACTGCCGGCCTGAGTGTACACTTAGCGCAGAGTGTCCCAGCCACTTGGCATGCGTGCGCGAACGCTGCAGAGATCCGTGCCCTGGCTCGTGCGGCCCACTCGCAACATGTCGGGTGGTTAACCATGCGCCGGTGTGCACGTGTCTGCCAGGCCACTCTGGGGATCCGTTCACAGGCTGCAGGCTTGTTCCAAGTAAGGTCACTGCACTTCCCAGCTATCCATAGCCACCTAGTTTCCAATTTCACACAGTACTATGTCCTATTTATTTTTAGTTTGAATTTAATGACATTTAGAAAGTTTTCATATCAGTTGCCAAGTTTTTTCGTAGCTTATTTTTTTAAATTCATTTACTGTAAATAATTCAAATTGCCATTTGAAAAATATGTGTGATTGCTTTGCTATACAATAAGTGCAAAGGAAGAGAAACCTCATCACTTTAGTTTATGAAAGAAAAATGCATTATTTCTTAAAATTAGCATTTCTTAATTATGCCATATTGTAGTGAAGGAAATAATTTTTATGAATACTAAGATTTTTTTTATTGTTAATATAGTGAATGGTTTTAATTTTAATTACTTTCTCAAGTGTGGTGATTTGGGGATAATATCATATTCACTAGTAATGACTGCCCACTCAAGTGTTGTTACATTTTTTAACTTATTTCATCAGCAGGAACCAGAGTCGCCCATTCTCAGACTTTTTGTTCTATAGGTCGATCAAAAAACAAATATACGTAATACGTAGTACTGTTGTGCAAGTATAGTTTTGTATTTATATTCTAGTTGATACATAATCATTGAGCTGACCTTCAAATATAATGTTACGTTTCTAGAATTTTAGAGTTAATAGAGAATGTCAGACTGTAAAACAATTTTAAACCAAATGTTAATCTATTGAGCTTTCAAAGATCCTTAAAAAAATGTACCTACTGTAATTTGGTACTACCGTATGAACTATTTGGAAACATTGAGGACATTATTTTGTTTTCCAGAATGACTTTAAAAATTATAAATAGTTTTGACAGTATAGTTTGTAAGAAAGTAAATAGCTTTGGTAAGTGTGTAACAGTGAAATCTCGAATACTCTTGAAGATAAAAGAACAAATTTGAGTGAAGAAATTAGATACAGTACGTAGAACCCTGTTATAATGAACCCTTGTATAATATTTTCTTGGTTAATTCTCTTTTATAAATTACACACTTTTGAGACCCTTCAGAAACGTTGTAACAGTGTTCTACTATATACGTTGACTGGCAGTCTAGCAAATACTGCTCTGTCAGCCAAGATTATATTAACAAGACTATTACCTGAATATAAGGAGCTAACTTTCAAAACCAGACATGTCCATCTAATAAAGTTGTATGGGAAACTGATAGCTCATATCTTATAATACTAATAAAGAAGAAACATTACTTTTTCAATAAGACATGCATTAAGCTCATTGAATCTGAGCTTGTATTCATGTGAAACCAACCTAGTTTGTTTAGAAAGGGCTGTTTAATTTCTTTTTAGATTTTCGGACACGTCTGGTTTTGAATGTTTGCAATGTATTTACTCTAAAATATGTAACTAGTTAGCTGAAGCACATTAAATAAAAATATGCATTTTGAAGTTACCTTAGTTTTAAGTGATGTATGAATAAAAAGTACAAATTGTTAAAGAAACAATAAATCACTATGTAATGAGAAAATGAACGTAGTCATGAGTTATTGTGTACATGATTTGCATAAATAGTCATAATTTTATTCATAGTACAATCAACTTTTGTTGTTAACTCACATACATTTTGTCCATGCTAAAATATAATATGTATAGCATTTAAGAATATGGATTAAATATTACAACATACATAGTTATCAACTGACAAAAATTTTTACAAAGGCAAGCCACCACAATGTATAATAAATATAAAACATTGGTGTGCAATTTTTATTGTAAAAGATTGTCAGTTATGTTTACATCATAACATTTAAATATTACTCATCAATTTTGTTTTTCAAACAGTTGAGATGGTCAGCCACTGAGTGGCAACATTGTACGTAATTATTTCTGCATGTTATTGTGATCAGATAAGCGTTCATGTAAATGATACACAAACAATATTTGTGGCTGTGTGCAACAGTTTCGACACCAGTAACAGTGAGTGTCAGAGAACCCTGCATCCCATCCCCGTGTGGAGCAAACGCTCTATGCAGGGAGCATCATGGTGCAGGATCGTGTACGTGCATACCAGGGTATTTTGGTGATCCATACACTGGCTGCCGGCCAGAGTGCGTGCTCAATGCCGACTGCCCTCGCAACAGGGGATGTGTGAACAATAAATGCAAGGATCCTTGTCCTGGGACGTGTGGCGTGAATGCCATCTGCCATGTCGTGAATCATGCTCCGTCCTGTAGCTGCTCGCCTGGCCACACTGGGGACCCTCTTAACTTCTGTCACCCAGTTCACCTTAGTAAGCTATTTCTCTTTCCTTTTCTCTCTTTCTCTGTAGCACTTTTTCTAAACTTGTCTCAATGTTCTTGCTTCAGTACATGCTTTGCAACCTTTTCTTTATGTTTTAGTTTTACACCTTTTTTTAAATTAATTTTATGTTTCCTACCTAGTATATCATTACTCGGATTTTTGTCTTTTATATTCTTTTCTTTCTGCATGCTTTATCTCTGCACACCTGTTGTCTTCCTCTTCGCACAGTTGCCGTCGAAAAAGAAGATACACACGCGCAGAATCCCTGCCTGCCATCCCCTTGTGGGCCCAACAGTGTTTGCCGTGCGACTCAGGGCCATGCCGTCTGCTCTTGCCAACAAGGGTACTTGGGAGGCCCGCCCAACTGTCGCCCAGAGTGCCTCGTCAGTGCAGAATGTCCCCAGGACAAAGCATGCATTGGCCAGAAGTGTTTGGACCCTTGCCCTGGCACATGTGGCTACAATGCCCGCTGCCAAGTTGTCAATCACAACCCAGTTTGTAGCTGTTCTAATGGCTACTTTGGAGATCCCTTTGTCAGATGCATCAAAGAAGAAAGTAAGCATTTGATTTCCTCCGTATCTCAACTAACCCAAAGAATTAATGGAAATATGTGTTCGTGTCTGATGAGTAAATATTAATCCATTAAAGTATACGAATGTGTGGTTCCAAGTAAAAACATTTGTTAGGTTTTTCAAATACTGTAAATGTGCAGCAAAAGTTAATAGAAACTGTCTTTGCAACAGCTGTACAGCAGACATTTTCCAGTAAATGCTTGGCACACAAATGTTTACCACACTTTTTTACTTAAATGAAAAAGAAGATACCATATATCCATAATGTATTGGGGCAATTCGGTAGTTCCTGTTGCAGAAAATCATTTATCCCAAGTATTTCTCATAATTTAACATTCTTCTTCATGCTACTGCACTATATCAACATTTTTTTTCAAGTTTATTAACTGATGTACACTAACTTATTTTTAAATTCATTCTGTATTTGAACCATTTCCATAAACGTTTTGGACATTTTGAACACATTGTGGTGCTATGGAACTTATCTTTGTAACCAACAAAATGCAATATACTGTAGCTGCAATGAACCAGATTAGACTCTTAATGTATGTGATCAATAGCAGTCACATTATTTATAACTTTAGGCTCTTGGAAGCAAATTGACAAAATTAGACAGGTATCGAAAAACTCGGAAAGGATTGCAGGTAGTAAGAAAGTCCCCTAGAAATACTTGTTCTTTTTTTAATGTATAACAGATTTGTATCTGAACACAGAAATTGAAATAATGGGCAATAATAGAATCTCTGCATGTTTCTTGTAAATACCTGCCTTTCCTTATTTCTTTATGCATCTGCTCAGTATAATATTTTTCTGTAATCTTTTATACTAATCTAAATTTTCTTGTACTTTGAACAGTTTTATTTCTGTCTTGCTTGTCTTCACTGTACTCTTTGTGCTTTTCTTGGCACTGCATGCAACACAATCTGTTCTGTCACTGTCTCCTTTGTAGAGCGTCCCCCAGTGGTAGAGAGCAAGAACCCTTGTGTTCCCTCCCCATGTGGCCCCAACTCGCACTGTCGAGCCGTGGGCAACACGCCCGCTTGCTCGTGTGTGTCCAACTACGTGGGCCGGCCACCCAACTGCAGGCCAGAGTGCACCATTGATGCGGAATGTGCGGGTAACCTGGCCTGTCAGAGTGAGAGGTGTAGGGACCCGTGTCGTGGCTCGTGTGGCGCCAACACCCGCTGCACCGTTGTGAAGCACAGGCCCATGTGCTTCTGCGAAACTGGCTTCACTGGAGATCCTTTTGCAGGGTGCTCTGCTATAGTGCAATGTAAGCTTACAGTGAACATGTCACGAATTTGCTGTACCATATTAATTTATTTGTATCTAAAACTTACATTAAGGAATTGTATTGCTTGCAGTTAAAAGAATTTCTTTAGTTGTTAACCCAGTAAGGGAATTTTGTATTATGCAAATTCTTAGAAGAACCTAGTATGTGTTTGCCCTTGTCAGACAACACATGGAAGTGGCGTGTACTTCGGACTTAGAAATTTGTCCTTGAACATGGCAAAATTTCTAAGTGTTTATTTTGTTTGTTTATTTATTACATTATAATTATTTATGAGTGCTGTAGATAGAATGCTTCACATTTATAAAACATTGCTCTTTTACAGAAATTTTGTTTGTAGGACCATTATGTTTATTATATGGTATATGGGAAAGGATTACGGGATTCAGATCATCTCCTTACTCACTTTGTAACACACTTCATTGTGACAGAGTGTCCATGGTTGTGTTGCAATGCAGGGAAAGGATAAACAGTTTATCTTAATTATCATATTAGGTTAGGCATTATTGTAAAGAAAAAGCTTGACAAACTGGTTGTCATATCTGTACATTACTCAATACAAGGTTTCAAAATTGATAGGGATAGGATTCAGTTGCTAACCTATATAATAAGAACTTAACCAATTTCTCTTACAGTTCAGTTTACATGTGGTTAATATTTGAAGTGTGCACTTTATTGTTGTGGTCTGCCATACAATAATTTGTGTTTATGTAGTATATTTGTATTTAAGGGTATTGATCCCTACCACCTAGGATTTATCTGTTTCTTCTTGATAACTTCTGTCCCAGTCGATGTATCAAAATTTTTGTCACGACAAGGCATAAATACAGACTTAATCGATTTTCTGTAACTGCTGGAACCATAATATATTCATTATTTTGCAATGGGAAACAGCTGGAAAGAAAAAAATTGCTTTATTTACGGGAGCGACTACAGAGGTCGCAACATTAACAGAAACAGTGCCATATTATTCCAAAAAGTGAATGAAACAATAAACTATGCCTTGTCAGCGTGAAAAAAGTAAAACAATGTGTCTATTCCCTGATTTATAAGAAAAACCATAAAACCGATCTGACAGGGATCAATCCCACTTAATCTAAAGACACATATGTCTTTTATACTGAGAAAAAATATTCTTTTTACAAATTCTGATATGTGTCCCTGGTTGTTTGAGATAGCTTGCCATCCATACTTCAGTCTCAGTTTTCTCCTGTCAGGTAAATATACATCTTAAAAAAAATGTACTGTACGTGTTATCATAAAATATCACAATGATTTTTTTTTAAGAATGTGTCATTTAGTTAGTATATAGTATTATTTTATGTGGTTCATTGAATTGAAGTTTGTAAACATGGACAAAATTGTTGAGGAGCCATGTAGGGTATTGGAGACATGTTTGTGAGTTTAACATACAGCATAAGAAATAATACTTTAACTCATTGTATGAAACATTTTTTATTGTATATGGAAATTCACGAAATAGTTGCTGTAAGCAAATACAAGTTAAGTTATTGTGTGTTGTACATGACCTGTATATTTACTAATATTTTAGCAATTCAACCTGTGGAAACACCACGGGATCCGTGCAACCCATCACCATGTGGTGCAAACGCAGTGTGCAAGGAGCGTAATGGTGCAGGCTCGTGCATCTGCCTGCCGGAATATCAGGGTGACCCGTACACAGGTTGTCGTCCAGAGTGCGTGCTCAATACAGACTGTGACAAGGCCAGAGCCTGCGTGAATAATAAGTGTCGAGACCCGTGTCCTGGCACTTGTGGCCTGAATGCAGACTGCAGAGTTGTTAATCACGCTCCTTCATGCAGCTGTCTGCCGGGATACACAGGCAATCCTCTCTCTGGCTGTCATCTTCCTCCTCCTAGTAAGAAACCTTCTACTTGACTGCTGTTCTATGTTCTGTCTTGTTTTTCTGTCTCTTTTGCCAACTTTGCTCTTATTTTCACTATACAAGTATGGGAGCAGTTAAATTAAATTTGCAGTTAATGCCTTTTAAGAGTTTCTTTCTAACTTTTTTTATAATGATAGCCACTAACTTACTTTATTGATATCTGTAATTAAAAGATTTGACTGCGTAGGTAAAAGTTTAATTGTTTCTAATTTCATCATCAAGTTGTATTATCATTCTTTCTGCAAAGAAATTGTTCATATTTTTACCTTAGATATTCTGTCACCTGTAAGAATTCTAATTTTAAACATTTGTTTAATTTCACAAAACAATTGTTTCCATAGAAAAATATATTTTTTCTCCATAATACTGGCCAGTTTGGCTTTTGGCTAAGTATGTTTGTGCAGAAATCTCCTGGTGTTAGTTGTTTCAGGATAAAATGAGCTTTCTTGAAAGCAATTGCTTAATTTATATTTTTAGCCAATTTTTATATTTCCACTGTATGTATATACAAACATCACCTTGTGCAAATATCACCACATTCTTTTATTTACATACAACTAAACATGTTTACATTTACATTTGACTTCTCAAAAACTATGATTTGCAATATACAGACCCAAGTAAGGAATGCAAGTTTTCATTAACGGTAAGTTATAAATACCTGCAAAATAACTTTTATATAGTATAGGTTTCTGTATATCAGCTCTTTAATATATTCACTCCACTCCCTTGATAATAGAATTAAATGTTTGTAAATAAAATGTAAACAATTTTGCAAGCGAAATGACTATATTGATGTTAAGTTTGTAAAAATGTAGATGTAACATTATAGCAGATGCAAACAGTGGAAAATGTCTCATAAACTCTTGCATATAACATGACCCCAATTGTCTCATACTAGGGTATTATGACTTAGACATATGCATATCTTAGTCCAGTATTTTTTTGAATACAATAGGGAAAATTCCTTTTTTTTAATTATATTTTTTATATAAAAGCGTGTTTAATTTAATGAACAACGGTACCATACTTTCTTTTATTGCGTCTGTGTAACTGCAAAAAACTTAAATAAAATTAGCAGTCTGTTTTGCGCGGAAAAAATGTGATCCGACATGTTGATGTCCCTGTGACGTCACTATACTGTACATTTAAATGTACGTAACAAACAAACAACAGCAACATACGTTCTAACCGTGAAAATGTGTTGAATAAAGTAGTTTATAAGGTAAAATCGGGTATGGCTTGAAATCCGAAGAGTATAAATGTGGATAGTAGTTTGTTTGCGCAGCAATAAAATGCAATTTTCTCGAAATAAAATCTTAACTTTAGCGCCGTTTGTAAAACAAGGTGTACTGGGTAGTTTAAGCTTCAAGAAGAGACCTAATAGTCTGCTATTAACGTCAAAAATACAGTATACGTTTGTAATGCTGTATTTTGTACAACATGACACGATTAGCATAAAATAAATAAGTTCTTTTGAGTTAAAAATTGCAGTAAATAGCGTGCAGTTTGCGACCTAATCTTTACAGCTTTAGTGTTTTGGCTGTTCCACTGGCTGCGGCAATGTCATTAGCCAATAGGCGAGTTCAAACACCCGTGATTGGCCGATAATTCGAGGGGTGGGCGGGGTCTTGCGAAAATTGCCCCGAGATGGCAGCACAGCTGTCTCAATGCCGTTCACGAGAAACGTAAAAATTACTGAGAGAAAAAATTTACTTGTAGTAAAATAATTAATCTGCCATATTATTTTATTTACTCGTGCAACTAGAATGTTCTATCATAGTCAGTGTCTGGTTTGGTTAAACGCATACTAATTATTAGCTCGATAGGTTCACGTTTTGTACGCGTGTGAACTTCGTTCGTCTGATCTTTCAAATCTAAACTTATGATTATACATATGATCTGTAACATTAAACTGAATTCGTAGTAAGTTATTATCTCTCTGGAATTTATATTAAATTTACATTAACTCAAACCTATAACTAAAATGTCTTCACTCCTTTAAAATCAACTCAAGTGAAATAAATCTTTGTTGTTGGCTACCAAATATACAACCACGCATGCCCAAACAATGGGTGAATTCCCCAAATTAACTTTTGCGTTATTGGGTTCGCTAAATTTGATTAGTTTTTTAAGTTCTTGAAAAATTCCAATACACACAATAGTGCCTGACGTGTGGTGGCTAACCAAAAAAAGTAAGACTACGTCATAAATGTGTTAGCCAATAAGAACGTATTTCCAATGTTTGTGGCAGCGTTTGAAAATATGGCATTTTTAAAGCTGAATAATTCGAAAATTAAAATCTTCACAGAGCTATAGCTTTGCCGGGCTGCATTTAGTGACAAAATAATTCAGAAGAACGAGGTAAATATTAAAAACTTTATTAAGGAATTTTCCCTATACTTAACTAAATAAACACTGAGGAAACTTTTATAGTGTGACAATGACTACCGAACTTGAGGAATTTTGACGTTCCATTTTAAATGTTTGTTTATGCTTATACTCCGTTCTAAAATATACAGTTAATTTTGTATTAATCGCTTACGACATATTTTACAATTACTGTAGCATAGAAAGAAAGACATTGAAACAAGAAACAGAAGATCATGTAAGCTACGTATTTCACAATTAATCAGTAATTCCAAAGACAAAGTATGCATTCATAAAACATAACAATTCACAGAATAACTGGGGACCTGAATTCCAAACCATGCTAACCACAAAATTTACTAAATAGCAATAAAAGATAGTATCTTTTTCACGTGCATTTATATCTATCTTAAATATGTTACTAATCAAAATGCAATAATTTTACTGTGACAAGTAACATATTTCTGAAATAAATAAATACACACAAAAAAAATATTATATCTTTTTGCTAATCCTTACATTTTGGAGTTAGCACGATTTGGAATTCAAGTCCCCAACTGTAACTTTAGATCATTTGGCAATTTTATTAATATACATTTTTTTTCTAATAGTGAACCCTCGATAACTCGGACCTCGATGTCCCGAACTTCGGATAACTCAGACAGAATTTAAAAAAAAAAATTAATTTTAATTAAATTATTTTTTGGTCAAAAATCATAAGAAAATTGTGTCTGCCTCATTTAAATCCATCACGTTTTATTTAAGAACAGTGTTAAGCTTTAAAAGCAGTTGCTTATCGCTACGTAGCCTTTAATAATCTCATCATAAAATATCTGGCAAGTTCCGTGTAGTTAAATGTTGCTAGCGAGGCGCGCGAGTAGAGATGCAACTCAGCAAACGCGCGAGTGGAGATGCAACTCAGCAGTCAGACCTCCCTTTTTTATCTCTCCTCCCACTTCGCCGCGCGAGCCAGACACGCACGTGCGTCGTAAATAACATTTCAGTATGATGCTGGTGAATTGGACGGTAACTACACGTCACAATGGCACCTAAAGGAAAACTTATTTTGTTCTGGTATGAACAATATAAATTCAAGATTGCAAAACAATTTGTTCCGGACATTAATAAAAAAAATTAAAATCCATTGGTTTGCATTGCAATGTAGGCAAGGTGGTGAGAGGATTTTATGGCCCTTTAACAACGTCTTACAAGCCGATGAAGGTGAAGTGAGGTGAAAGAACAACACAACATCCATGCCCGAGCAAGGATTCCAACCCAGGGCCTCTCGCACCGTAAACTGGCGCCTAACCCACTACGCTAGAGGCAGGCGCGATATTGAAAGAAAAAGGACCTTAATGAATTATTAAAAAGGAGGGGGGGTGTCAGAAAGGGGCTTTTACCCCGGGCCGCACATTCTAGAGGGCCTCGCTTTTGAAAAAGTTAAATGGTTAAAATAAATGGGCTTTTATTGAGTTCCCGTTAATGTTTATGGTATCTGTGAAATTTATTTTAAGTGTTAAGTGTGTGTACAGACGTCACTGATCTATGACGACGCAGACAAGGTAAGATAGTATGGAGGGATGCCTATAAGTGCACATTATTACTTCAATCACGGCCGTAGACTTCAACTACAAAAAAAAAGGGAGGAAAGGTAGACTGAGATTTACGTTGCTACTGGCCTCGTATTCTAGCTAAGACACCCTGGGGGAAAAAAAAAAAAAACAATTTCTCGTGAGTTGCGTGTGGTCACGTGCGGTGTTTTTATTACTGTTGAGACTGTACCGGTTGACCTTGACTACTTCAGCTTGCGCTCTTCCACCCTAGCTTATCTCTCATACACACACACATATACTGAAGGGGGGTGAGAAGAAGCCAGCTTCTAGCACAGATAAAAAAAGATCAGCCAGAAGTAGCACAAAAAATAAATACAAAAGAATCTGCCGGCCCAGGCTGTTTGACATTCTTTTGCATTTCTCCATGTTACAGTGATAATTTTCCCACTACCCCCTCCTGTAAATTGATACGTACAAAGCAATATATATTGCTGCATCTTTTGCTTGTAGAAATGATAGTGTACTGATTTCCTCACGTTTCTTATGATTAATGTTTGATGACCCCTCCTCCCCGGACGCCCCCTCCTCCCGATAACACGGACAAATCGTAACTCGGACAGCTTCTACCCCCTTTTAGTCCGAGTTATCGAGGGTTCACTGTACTTCTATTTGTGTGATAAAATTACCAAATTTTGTGTGCATACATGTTTCATTATAAAGATAGCTAATGCCATCTTTTGGTGAAATTATGAGCTATGTTTCACCATCTCTGTGAAATTATGAACTGGGCTCAAGCAGATCACAGAGCAGTGAGCTGATAACAGTAAGCCTTTTTTTATGAATGCATCACATTCTGTTTGCATTAAGAAAGCTTGTGAGTTGTGTTGTACGTAGAAGCTTAAATAGGTTATTAAAACAGTTCATAAATTATGTGAAATACCTATTACCGTTATTTAATTATACAATTTTGATGCAGGATTCTTTATTTTAATATGAAAATACGTATGTTGAACTACAGGTAATTAGCTGTCATCCATACAAGGATTGAGGTAACCGCTTTTAATGTTGAGGTATCTGCAATAAAGACTAGAGATTTCTTTGAAGGTTAATTTTTTAATGATCACATTATCCCAAAGTGCCTATAGGGTGGAATAATACTTTTCCATGGAAACAGCTGTGTACATACCGGTAACTGCCAACACAATTATCATTAATAGAAAGTTTCGGCCATCGTGACACATACTTCCAATTTGCATTATGCATCTAGTACAATCAGTCAATCATTTACTCACGTCCAACATGGTTTTCCTTTATATTCAGGTTATTGCCACAATTAATTGTATCATTCCAGCTTCATATCATCTCATATTCTCTTGCTTTTATTAGTAATGAAATGAATAGTAATTCCATACACAGTATTGTTTCAAACAGTCAACAACATTGAAGTATGTTAAGTAGACACAATGTTAAACAAAAGCAATTTGTAAATACATCCAGAATTAAATTTTTTATAAAATTGTTTGTTTACTTGCACAAAAACTAAAATAATTATCTTTGGAAACATTAATATTTTCTATGTTATGACATTCGTACATTTTCTTTTCTGTGATATCAGTATGGCCTATCTTTCATTTATTTTTCTATGATATTTATAAGCCTGTTTTATGTTTATCTTTCTATGTAATCAGTATGGGCTGCCTTATATTTACTTTTCTATGCTTTCTGTATGGCCTAACTTACATTTACTTTTCTATGCTTTCTGTACGGCCTATCTGACATTTACTTTTTATCTTCTCTTTGTAACCTGTCTTCTGTGTCGTGTGGCTCATCCAGCACCAGCACCCGCCCCCAGAAACCCTTGCCAGCCCTCACCATGCGGATCATTCAGTGAGTGTCGCGTGGTAAGCGGACACGCAGTGTGTTCGTGCCAAGCCAACTACGTAGGCTCCCCACCATCATGCCGGCCAGAGTGCGTGGTCAGTGCAGACTGCACGCAGGACAAAGCGTGTACCAATCAGAGATGCCAAGATCCTTGTCCAGGCACCTGCGGTGTGGGCGCCCGGTGCCAGGTCGTGAATCACAACCCCATCTGTAGTTGTTCACCAGGAATGACGGGGGATCCTTTCCAACGTTGTCTGAAGCAGCAGAGTAAGGAAGCTTACCTATTCTTCTTTCCCTGTCTTTCTCCAGTCCTGCCATTCTTAATGTGTGTCTTTCTAATAACTAACTGTTTTCTGTATTTTATTACATACTGTACTATATATGATATAATAGTAACCATAGTGTGAGTAAAGCTGGACACTTTCACCTGTATTAATAGGATGATTCTTAAGGTATAGCCAGATTTTTTTTTGTATACTGCACAAAATAATTGTTTACCTAGTCAGCCTCAAAGTATGAGTCTTCAAGATATTTTGAGTTCTCTTTAAAGGAAGATATTTAGCTGCATTTCTGTCATTGCACTGTTCTCTCAAATTCATATATAATTATGATAAATGGGTGTCTTACATGTTACCGAAGCTTCCTCATTCGGACACTATGCCATTAGGAAGATAGTAAATAGATTCCGAAAATTCATCTTATAAAAGAGAAATTAAAAAGTTTTTAAAAACATTATTTGATATAATTATAGCGAAGCCAAGGTTACTTTCTAAACTGTTATTTTCAAATGTTTATATTCCTACCTAATAAAAAAGTCGCCATCCCTACCGAAAGCATTTTTTAAATAAAAAAAACATAAATACTTTATTTTAACTACTACTGTTGAGAATCTTCATGCACTTGCTGTGCTAAGATTTTTAAACTTTTGCATCAAGTACACAGACACACTTACATGAACATAAGCATTCTCAACCACACATTTTCATGATCTTTCACTTTACTATAGTTTTTATTTGTTTTTAATGCATGATTATTTCTTTTCTTTAGGTACTTATAATTTCTACTGTACATACTTAATGTCTTTTCAGTCATGCATGTAGTGCTACTAATGGCCTGACTCTTTTCTTTTCTTGCTGGGATGCAGTATCTTACTTTCTCTTTCTAGCACCCCCTCCACGACAGCCTCCCAGCGGTAACCCTTGTGTGCCATCCCCTTGTGGACCAAACTCTCAGTGCCGTGTCGTTGGCGGCACCCCAGCCTGCTCCTGTCTGCCCAACTACGTGGGTCGCGCCCCTAACTGCAGGCCAGAGTGCACCATTAATTCAGAGTGTCCCAGCAACCTTGCTTGCCAGAATGAAAAATGTACTGACCCATGCCCAGGTTCTTGTGGGTTCCACGCATCATGTCGGGTCATCAAACATGCTCCAGTTTGCATGTGCGAACCAGGCTACACTGGTGATCCATTTATCGGTTGCTGCATTGTGCCGAGTAAGCATGAATTATGAGTAATTATAATAACTGATTTTATGATTTACTTTTGAATGTACAGGAGTGTTAATACAGTTTTAAACAGAGTACTTAAGTGGATCCTTACCTGAAACTGAGATAGTAAACTACAGGTACAGTACTGTACTTATAGTTGTCGTCTTGTAAGATATGTAGACGTAATTGTGTCTTTATAATATAAATAATTACAGATGTTGACTACATTCCTCAGTGTAGAAGTTATCTACTTAATTACTGTCTGTTAGAAAATTACACAGGTAGATGTGTATGCTTGAACCTTAGCATTGTTAATTTCTATGAAGACTATGTATCCAAAGAAGAATATTATACTTTCTCTCTCTCTCACCTGTAATGTTGGATCAACTGTAACTTTCTTCAAATGAAGACATCTTTATTACTGTGACAGCGGATGTGAGCAGTGCATCACAATGTGAAGCAGGGAAAGTTTGTGTTGGCAATGTCAAAACTGGAGACGCAGTTTTTTTTTTTTTTTTTTTTTTTTTATTCTGTAACCTAGCTTATATACTGTGTTAAGTTTGAAAATAATATGCATAAGTTTACTAAAAATGTCTGGTATATGCCGTACATTTTGCTATTTATTAGAAGTGAGAAATAATACTACACATAATGAAATATCCCATTAGCCTGTATTTTGAGAAATTTTTTTAATTACTGTATTTGTATTTTTGCTTGTTAGGTTGTTAGAATATTAAGCACTATAACATGTAGAAATGTTTATTTTATTTATGAATTTGCTTTTAAATATGGCAGATAGATCTGTATAGTGTTAGTACCACTTTCAAGGAACACTAGTAACATTATCAGGTGTTATTTAAGGTAGAGCCATTCAACTTTGCCTGATAGTAAGTGTGTGCTGGACTCTAATCACTATGGATTTAATTCATGCTCAGGCAATTCAGCAAGTTTAGCAGAGCTATTAGTCATCAGTGTTTGTTTTTGGCTGCATCTACTTTCCACATCTAGTGTGTTTTCAGTCACTTTATTTTCAATGTAATAATACCCTCAGACACAAAAGGCAGGCAAAGAGGTAGCAGATACGTAGGGGCCAAGAGTTTGTAAGACTTTTTAAATTTTATTTGTGTTATTGTGTATATTTTCACTAACATGTAAATAGGGTAATTGTCTTATTATACTAATTGTCAGAGTTAGAAATGAAAAAAAAAAAAAAAGCAGAAAAGAATCTAGGTGGATTTGGGACTGGTATAGGGACATAAAGACTTCTTTACATAGGAGCTTAGAAATATTGCAGACATCCGTGAGTATCATCGTACTGTACCACATGTCACTGGAATCATCTTGTTCATACAGTATATGCAGCACACATTCACGGCTCACAGAATGAGATGTCTTAGCTATTGTTATAAGAGTTATAATTGGGAGGAAGAGGATAAGAATACTTGCACGGGGATTGCCATTTCCAGTCTTTGACTTACATTGTCTTGCCTGAAGGTGCTGAGACAACTGGCAGTAAATGTGTTGCTCTAGTTTGTAATTTTTGTACCTTCATAAATATGAACACTGGTATTATAAAACGTGGCAAATTATATTAGTGACAAAGTTACTGCCATACACAGATTTGTATACACAGTTATTTTTGTACTACATTTTTGACTCAGATGAAGCAGAGTTTCAAAAGAAAATCTGCAAAATATGTAACAAATTGCACAAAAATGTCTATACAAGTTCTCATGTGAATGTTGTACACATGCTGGTTGTATTCATTAAGTTAATTTTTGTGTGTTGCTAACATCAAACTTAATTTATTTTCTGTGCTAAAGCATTTTTTTATTACTAAACAAGTAAAGAATTGTTAAGTTAAAAAACTTATGTGCTAATGATTACAATCCTAAGGACATCTAAATATAACCAAACTCTTTTCTAGTCACACAACCTGTGGAAACACCACGGGATCCGTGCAACCCATCACCATGTGGTGCAAATGCAGTGTGCAAGGAGCGTAATGGTGCAGGCTCGTGCATCTGCCTGCCGGAATATCAGGGTGACCCATACACAGGTTGTCGTCCAGAATGCGTGCTCAATACAGACTGTGACAAGGCCAGAGCCTGCGTGAACAATAAGTGTCGAGACCCGTGTCCTGGCACTTGTGGCCTGAATGCAGACTGCAGAGTTGTTAATCACGCTCCTTCGTGCAGCTGTCTGCCGGGATACACAGGCAATCCTCTCTCTGGCTGTCATCTTCCTCCTCCTAGTAAGAAACCTTCTACTTAACTTTTGTTCTATTCTCTCTCTTGTTTTTCTGTCTCTTATTCAACTGTGCCCTTCTGTTTGTTTCCGCAACAGTACTGCCGGATGTTCCACGAGGTAATCCTTGTCAGCCGTCACCATGCGGTCCATACAGTCAATGTCGAGTGCAGAACGAGCATGCTGTTTGCTCATGCCTGTCTGGCTACAAGGGTAGTCCTCCATCATGCAAGCCAGAGTGCATAGTGAGCACTGAATGTGCTCAGAACAGGGCTTGTGTCGGACAGAAATGTGTGGACCCTTGTCCAGGCACATGTGGCATTAATGCTCGTTGCCAGGTGGTGAACCACAATCCTATCTGTAGCTGTTCCCCTGGATTCACGGGAGATCCTTTTGTCCGCTGTCAGAAGGAGCAGAGTAAGGGCATAGTTCTTCTTTTCTATTCTGTACTTTCATACTTTTTAAGCCATGAGCTTCTTTGGCATGTGAAAAATCTTATGTACTTTTACAGCTACAATATCAACATTTTTAAAATACTAGGACATTTAAACCAGGATTTAGAAATCTCAGGATTTTGTAAACTTAGGTGACCTGTTTATTTTCATCAAATTTGAGTATTGAGAAAGATTAAATTTTCCACAAATGTAGCTTGAAAAAATTTTTATGCTATTCTTAAGTTTATTCTAGAACTTGCAAATAGGCTGAAAAATAGAATATAGACATTATGGTATAAGAGTTATGTATAAAGTTTGAAACACTGATAGTAATGGTATTTTATATCTGCAAAAAAATACTGGAAATTAGTTTTTTTTCTTTCTATTTTGTAAATGTTAAATGAGGCCGTATCATTCTTCTGAAATGATAGGAAATGCTAACTAAATAACATTTCACTCTTATTCTGTTACCCCTTATGCTACAAGTAATTTAGTACTGTAATGGAAAATAATGCTGAAAGTTTGGTTTATAATACCATTTTATGTCTCACAAGGCAGGTGCTTACTGTTCTCTATCAGCACTGTTGCTAAAAAACTGTAATTCATATTAAAAGAGCTACATATTTTAACAGAAGAAGAAAACATATGGAAACCACAGTACCGGTGGTCGCTATTATTTCATAGCTAGGGACTTGTGTTCTGATCAGACCTCGGATCAGATCCATCCTGATGAATAGAACATTTACCATATTTTTTTCACCGATTTTTGGAACAGTGCCACAAATCCCCAAATTTTTTTAGATTTTTATTTTACATAATGCGGTAACTTATACATTTACCGCTTTCAAAATAGTGTTTAATGTTCTACATAAATTAAATTAATGTGAACAAGTTATATTTTGTACTACAAATGCAAGTTTCCTGTGATAAGCTATTTTTGAAAGAATAGCACAGGAAAAATATCAGTCCTTTGTGTAGTTACAATTTCATTCAGAATCTAATTGAATGCCTCAAAGTGATCCTGAATTTTGGCATTAAATATATGGATTCATTCTACTCTTATTAGGAAAAAACCATTACAGTAGTTGTTTAGAATGCGTTGTGATTGAAATTTTAGGTAATTGCATGAACAAACTCAGTTCTGATAGAACGAACAAGCTGTTTAAGAACATTTAAATGAAGTTATCAATTCCTGTTACTATTTTTCTTTTTAATGAATTTTTTTGCCTGTAGATATGACTTCCGGACATTAAGAAATTTACTTCACTAAAAAACTATTCATAATTATTTTTACCATTATAGAAATTAAATATTAATGTACTACTTTCAAATTTCGTAAACATAATCCTTTGTTTAATTTTTTATACTGTATTACATCTCCTGTAGTACATCATTATTCATTAATCGTAAAGCTAATCCTAATTTAATCTTTCCAGAATATTTTTCAAATTTGTCATGGGATTAGTGTCTGTTATTTTTGCATGCAAATCCTGATTTTGATGACTGTGTTTAATTCATTTAAATCTTGATTTAAATTCTTCATTCTTGGGATCTTCTCATTAAGATCTTGTTGGTGGTGGAGTTATGAATTATTGCATGCCTGTATGTGTCTCTTTCTAGCACCCCCTCCACGACAGCCTCCCAGCGGTAACCCTTGTGTGCCATCCCCTTGTGGACCAAACTCTCAGTGCCGTGTTGTTGGCAGCACACCAGCCTGCTCCTGTCTGCCCAACTACGTGGGTCGCGCCCCTAACTGCAGGCCAGAGTGCACCAGTAATTCAGAGTGTCCCAGCAACCTTGCTTGCCAGAATGAAAAATGTACTGACCCATGCCCAGGTTCTTGTGGGTTCCACGCATCCTGTCGGGTCATCAAACATGCTCCAGTTTGCATGTGCGAACCAGGCTACACTGGCGATCCATTTATCGGTTGCTCTATTGTGCCGAGTAAGCATGAATCACAGTAACTGCATTTTTAACACTTCTCACTAAGATGTCATTATTTTCACAGATACAGTATTTGTAATCAAAAATACGTAAATGCTGTAAAGATGTACTGTAATTGTCTTTTCCCAGCAAAGGTTTTTCTGTTATATACTTTTACCAAGGCAGTGAAAATTAAAAATTACATGTGCGCTGGTAATTGATAACGTATTTTAGATCTCTTTAGCATAAATACACTAGACCTCCAATTTTATATATGCTCACGGTTATATTCATTACATTCATAAATTAGCTATCTTCATAAAATCAATAGGGGCCAATTTTGCCTGCCACCCCATCAAAAACAAAGCGTGTGGTTGCTGCTTTCAGTTGTTGGGACTGGGTAGAGGCAGGGTGTGAAAAATCCTGTTTCTATGCACACGGCACATGAAAGTGGGCATGTTGTAGGCTAGGAGAACATGGAGGAATACAGATTGGATTTGTGCTGGGCTTTTTTGCTAGGGAGGTGAGAAGGATTTTGATTGACAGTTTCTGGGAAACGTGTTTTAGGTTTTTGACCGTGCAGAGATGTGAGAAGGATGCAAGGGAATGGCTGTTTTGTTTGCCTTTGTACTCCACACTTTTATTTTGTGAAAAGAGGAAAGTACACAACCATAGTGCATCCTGAGAATTCTTAAACACAAATACTGAAGTTTATAATTACTGTCTAATTAATAGAATGGCGATTGATGAATTTTTTCTCTCATGCATCTTCTGTTATAGCAGTTAATAAGCCAACTCTGTACCGAAAATCACATTATGTCTTTACATGTCTCCTTATGGGAAAAGCAGTTCTCAGTTTGTTGTAAATACAGTGGAACCTCTATCCATCGTTTCTCAGGGCATTGACAAAACATTACAGTGTATGCAGACATTCATTGGACGTGGTCTTGAAATGCAGACATATAAAAAATGGGACCACGGAAAGTGTTTCATAGATGCGGACATTCAGTACGTCTGGATTCAGTACAAAGAGGTTTCTTTATACGATATCAAAATGAAAGGTGACAAACTGAAATGAACCTGGGATTGAAGAGAGTGAGTACCCGAAGTTTGATAGCTGTACATAGAGTCAGTTATACTGCCAGAGGCAACTGCAATCCGTGAGACTAGCTTGTAATCTAAGCTCTCACGATCTCATTATCTGTGAATAGTAAGCTTTGGCCTTTAAAGGAATGAGGAATGGAAAAATTTGAGGCATAATGGTACGTACATGCCGAACGTTGCGCTCCGACTTCTGAAGTGGCAAAACTCATCAAATTGTTTTAATGTTCCTTTTTTGTTTTCTATATTTATTATTAATGATCAGGGAAACAATGCTAAAACTCTTACATATAGTCTTCATTAGCGAAGCAATTAACTCAGTTTTTACCTAAATTAAGTAAATTTTTTTGCTAATTTTTTTTAAATTTTTGACGGTTTCCAAGAGAATATTCGTAAAATCACTATCTTAGTTAAATCCAGGGTTTGTGAAATTGGGGATCTAGTGTATTATCTTGAAAGTTACAGTGTTTTTAATATTTGAGTTTGTCACATAGCAGACAGCAAAAATTACAGGTAGTATCTGTAATTTTATACTATATGTAATTAGAAAATAAATTCAAGCAATAAGTAGGCAATCTAAAGTACAAGTACAGTGCAATATTTAATATGTTATGAGGTAATAATATACAACAATTTTTTCAGTCACTCAACCTGTGGAAACACCACGGGATCCGTGCAACCCATCACCATGTGGTGCAAATGCAGTGTGCAAGGAACGTAATGGCGCAGGCTCGTGCATCTGCCTGCCGGAATATCAGGGTGACCCATACACAGGTTGTCGTCCAGAGTGCGTGCTCAATACAGACTGTGACAAGGCCAGAGCCTGCGTGAACAATAAGTGTCGAGACCCGTGTCCTGGCACTTGTGGCCTGAATGCAGACTGCAGAGTTGTTAATCACGCTCCTTCGTGCAGCTGTCTGCCGGGATACACAGGCAATCCTCTCTCTGGCTGTCATCTTCCTCCTCCTAGTAAGAAACCTTCTACTTAACTTTTGTTCTATTCTCTCTCTTGTTTTTCTGTCACGTATTCAACTGTGCCCTTCTGTTTGTTTCCGCAACAGTACTGCCGGATGTTCCACGAGGTAATCCTTGTCAGCCGTCACCATGCGGTCCATACAGTCAATGTCGAGTGCAGAACGAGCATGCTGTTTGCTCATGCCTGTCTAGCTACAAGGGTAGTCCTCCATCATGCAAGCCAGAGTGCATAGTGAGCACTGAATGTGCTCAGAACAGGGCTTGTGTCGGACAGAAATGTGTGGACCCTTGTCCAGGCACATGTGGCATTAATGCTCGTTGCCAGGTGGTGAACCACAATCCTATCTGTAGCTGTTCCCCTGGATTCACGGGAGATCCTTTTGTCCGCTGTCAGAAGGAGCAGAGTAAGGGCATACTTCTTCTTATCTTTTCTGTACTTTCATTTCTGTTGTGAATTTTAAGTTTTTACTGTATAGATGTGCTAGTTTCTTTTACTGTACTTTAGTTTTCATTTGATCTTTAAATATATTTTCTTTAAAAATATTTTTTTTTGCATGTTTCTGTACTTCTGTGTCTGTCTTTCTAGTTCCTGAAGTTCGCCCATCTTCTGACCCATGTGTACCTTCTCCCTGTGGTCTAAACTCACAGTGCAAAGTAGTGGGTACCCAGCCAGCATGTTCTTGCTTACCCAACTACATTGGGCGGGCACCCAACTGCAGACCAGAGTGTACTACGAACATAGAGTGTGCCAGCAACCTTGCCTGCCAAAATGAACGATGTGTAGATCCTTGTCCTGGCACGTGTGGCCGCCAGACCACATGTGTTGTCATCAAACACACACCCATGTGTTACTGCATAGTGGGTTACACAGGTGACCCTTTTGCTGGCTGCACAAAGGTCGTTGAAGGTTAGAGGGCATCCTTGTTGCCGATGTTCGTTGAAGATGTTGTGCATTTGTCAGGAATATGGTGATATTTTTTTTTTTTTTTTATTTCAGCACCAGTAACTACGGAAGGCCCTAGGAATCCTTGTAACCCATCACCCTGTGGGGCAAATGCTGTCTGCAAAGAAAGGAATGGAGCAGGATCATGTGTGTGTCTGCCAGAATATTTTGGTGACCCATACACAGGCTGTAGACCAGAATGTGTGGTCGACTCTGACTGTGATCGCAGTATGGCGTGCCTCAACAACAAGTGTCGGAACCCTTGCCCTGGGAAATGTGGCCAGAATGCTGAGTGCCAGGTCATCAATCATGCACCTACTTGTGCATGTCTGTCTGGATACTCTGGAGACCCACTCTCTGGATGTGTTCGGCAAGAACCAAGTGAGTAGTCTCCCACAATTTAAGTTTATGAATTAGCTGCTGATAAAAATTAATGATTCCAAAAGAATTTAGTAAAGTTTTTGATGTTATATAAATTATGCTTTAATGCTTTAAACTGAGAAGCATTCAATATTCAGGTATTGTCAACCCTCCATATAGGACTATTTTAATTTCAATTGCTGTATATCTAATTACAGTACTAGTCAGCATTCCTTTGATGTACATTCATACTTCGTGTTTGTGCTACAAATTCAGCTTTAGTGTTCCACTACAATACTGTTTCTAACTTTCATTATCTTTGAAAATATTTACTTTAATTGAAAATTAAGATATTCATTTGTAATGTCAATTCTAAGTGCTTTTTTGTTCATCTTATATTTGGTATATCTGTTCTTTAATAATAGTGCTGACTTCTTTTGAAGAATGCTAGTGTATGTTAAAATAATTTAGGTTTTCTGCATTAAGCAAACTATTGGGAAATACTGTACCTGTTTGTGGTAGCAGTATTCTGGTTTGTAGTTTTTTGAGTACTTAAACACAGTATGTATTTGTGTTTATTTTTGTAGGGAATATTGATCTTAATGTTCAGTTATTGAAGTTTTTAGGTAATCTCTGACCACCAGTTCGATAACCTAGTGGTGTGTTGAGTACGGGATTTGAGTTAGCAAAATAGCAAGCAGCTCATTTAAAATATCCTGCTTACCCTCATGTACATTGTTGATTAAATCTGTTAACAGTTAGAATTGATATGTCACCTAATTAACAGTAAGCATCTAGAATTAGTTTTAAATGACTCATTCTCTTGAGTGGTCTTAATCTTAAAGATTTCAAATGAAAATGTGTAATTTCTTATAACGTAAATCATTTCGAACCTTTATTGCTGGAAGCATAGTATTTTATTTGGCAGCAAAGTTTTTAGTATTGTGTTACAAAAATATTATGTAGTACAAATTTTTCCATGTAGTTCATAATTGCGTAAACATTAAATTTTCTTTAGTAATACTTATTAATTTACTGTGAAATGGATTACATATATGTTATCAGCATTTTAAGTAGTCCATACCAGAGAATGTAGTAAATGTCAGCAAAAAATTCTAAAATATTATTAATTAACTATTCGGTATTGTAAAGATTTTAGCTGGCTAGTTGTTAAGTGTCCAAGTTAAAGTATGTAAAATTGTCATTGATGGAGAAGATAAGTAAGATACTATGTTTCCTCTTATGTATATACAGACCAGTTTCTAGTAATCATGAATTGTTTATATTATTTTCAATTTATGTATTTTCATAGAAATTGATGTATCTCTGTTACCACCATATCCAGAAGATTTTTCATCATTATGCAAAACTGTCTATATTTGTTTTCACATTTAATATTTGGATCTCTGGCTTCATCAGTAGTGGGACCATTAATAAATAATGAAACATTGTAAGAGGAGGATACCAGATGGCCTGCGGCCTTATTATGTACCACCCCCACAAAGTTGCTTTGTGCGCAAACCACACTAACTTCGAGTTTACTTCAAAGGGATTATGTACAACCAAGTTTTGTTCGCACTCGCGATCTCGTACGCAAAGACCAAGAAGAAAACTGAAGCAAATTTGCACTACTATGGGAGGCCACGCAAAGTAACGAAATCTTTGCATCACTCGTCTAAATAATTAATTAAATATTGTCTTTAACAAAATCATGAGCGTAGAATGATTTTGCAATACTGAAAACTGTTTAAAATAGGTTAACTGCGTCGAAATTCACTTCCGTAACAAGTTTATGTTCTGAAATAACAGAGACGGAACCATAACCTAATTCTGTAGCTTGTGTTTACGTCAAAGGCTAAAATGAATGAATATACCCCATGCACAGCTGTAGTATTTATTTTTTGGTTATGTATTTTATGTAAGGGACAGTAGCAAAACAGTGGTGGCTGCTTGTAAAAATAGGCAAATACTGGATATGTGCAACCCATTTGCAATGAACAGTATCAATTTTCAAAGGCTAGCACAACAGCAGAAGGTTGTGATTTTTGTAATGAATTGTCAGTGTGTGATGTTAGCTGGAAATTTTGAATGTAAAATAATAATAATTTAGAAAAGCTTCAGTGTTTCATAATAAGCAGAAACCACTTTTCTTATTTTAATGAATTGATATTTCGTACTTCTTTTGAACCCTGCAAAAGGCCACATGATTGCTATGTTAGAGTATTTTGTAGGTTACATATTCGTAATAGGCCTATGTGAAAGTAATCACCGATATTAACAGATGGACAAAATATTAAAAAATCTACAATAAGAGATCTCTTAAATACATATTCGACACGTGTTCATTTCTTATACATAATTCCCACTGATTTTCTGTCTCTGCAACACTAAAAATTTGTAATAACTACGCTAAAATATTTCATTTCTGTCACAGTTTTATACATTATCAAATTTACTTTACGCAAGTAAACTCCCCTACTGTAGTGGGACCCTGCTCTGCGTCTTGCGTCTACGTCGTTGTGTTGTTGGTTTACTATCAGGACGTCCCTGTTCGTGGCGACAGATGTAATGGGACCGCTGCTACTTCTCGTCTACGCTGTCGTGTTGTTATTTATCGAGACGTCCCTGTTCGTGGCGACAGCATGTAGTGGTGCCGCTTGTCTGCTCTTCGTCTACGTCGTGTTGTTGTTATCTTGACGTTTATAATTGAGGTTATGATGTTCCTATTTGGGGCGGTCAGAATGTGACGGGTGCTTCTTCTATGTATGTTGTTTGTTTGTATAGATGTTGGATGCAACTCTCCTCCGTTGCTATTACAAGTAGTTAGCCGGCAAAAAAACAAAACAAAAACACAGCGAGCTGATGTAGAGGCGGTGCCTATTATATTGATTCCCGGATAGCAGTGAGGTTAATCAGCTACAGATGAATAAATAAATAAAAATCATAATATCAGCATTTTCTTTCTTTTATTTAACCGTTCTTTTGACGCAGTTTAACAGACACAGGCCATTAACATTGCGAGTGCTCGCCCAGAAATGGTTGAGGTGACTTTTCTGTCTACGGATTACGACTTGCCATTTCCCTCCGTAGTAGTACTTGGTCCGGCACTTTATCTACCCTAATTCCGACTACGTGGTTAACAATACCTACTGCTGGTTACATTACTAGAAATAAAAAGGCAGTATGCCAAAAAGAGAAACAAATAAAGACTGGTTTCT